>CM055117.1:401472230-401532805 GCA_029206835.1 Rana muscosa
GGGAAACAACTTGCAAACTCCTTGAGGGAATACCAAGCTAAGACGTATGTCCCAATGATTACCAGTGCGGAAGGTGGGAAAATTACACTACCGAGGGAGATAGCACAAAGGTTTGGAGATTATTATGCATCCCTGTACAACCTACAGCCAAAACCCCAGAATCAGACTGTGATAGAGGAATACTTAGTAGACTCAGGAATGCCTAGTTTGTCATCACCTATAAGGCAGGAATTGGAAAGACCGATTACACTAGAAGAAATTCAGGAGGCAGTTAAAGAGACAAAAAGAGGAAAGACGCCGGGCCCGGATGGTTTCTCTATTCAATATTATAAGCTTTTCTTCCCAATCTTAGGTCCGTATCTTTTAAAAATGTTTAATGGATTAGGAGATACAAGCTCCTTCCATGTAGAAACACTGAAAGCCTTAATTATGATCTTACCTAAGGAGGAGAAGGACCCATCACAGTGCGGGAGTTATAGACCAATATCCCTTTTAAATACGGATCTGAAGCTCTTTTCTAAAATCATAGCGACACGGCTCCAACAGCAGATACACTCTCTGGTCCATCAGGACCAGGTAGGGTTTGTGAAGATGCGGGAAGCACGGGATAATACGATTAAGACTTTAAATTTGATCCATGTAGTTAATATATCTTGAACGACCTGCGTATTTTTGGGGACAGATGCGGAAAAGGCATTTGACCGTATTAATTGGCAATTTATGTTCGCGGTCCTACGATATTTAGGGTTGGGGAAAAATATGATTCAGTGGATCTCAAGCATTTACACTCAACCAACCGCGCAAGTCAAGGTGAATGGAATTGTGTCCCCCCCTTTTTAGAGTAGCCAATGGGACTAGACAGGGATGTCCTTTATCCCCAATCCTTTTTGCTCTGACGGTTGAACCGTTCCTATGCAAGATCCGAGCAAACTCAGATATAGGAGGTCTGAAAATTGGAGGAATAGAATATAAAATCTCTGCTTATGCAGATGATATGTTGTATTCACTGAACAACCCGTTTAGTATCTCTCCCCAATCTAATTCAGGAAATGGAAAAGGTATGGCTCGCTATCAAATTTTAAGATTAATTTCTCAAAATCAGAGGCGATGGGAGTAGCAACACCTAAAGATGTATTGGGAACATTGAAGTCCAATTATAAATTTAAATGGACAGACCAAGCTTTGAAATACCTAGGAACTCTTATTCCAGCAGACTTGGCACAGACATATAGACTGAACTTCCCCCCACTACTATCTAGGGTGCGAGTTATGTTAGAGGGATGGCAGAGGGGTTTCATTCCTGGTTTGGGAGGTGTAATATTATTAAAATGAATATCTTACCAAAGTTTTTATACCTCTTCCAAACATTGCCAATTAACATACCCAGAGAATTTTTCAAACAAGTACACTCTCTCATTATTAGGTTCATTTGGGCAAATAAACACCCAAGAATCAAGAGATCAGTGATGTCCCTACCTAAACGATATGGAGGATTGGGGGTCCCAGATGTATATAAATACTACCAAGCTGCCCTGCTGAGCCGCTTGGTTGATTGGAGCAGACATAAGGAGTGGAAAATTTGGCCTGGTTTAGAACAGGCTCAGAGCAATGTGCTTCTACAACGAGCTGCTTGGTGTTTTAGGGATCTAAAGAACAGCATAAAGACACACCCTTTGATAGGCCCCACCCTCCGAATAGGATATTGGTTTTTCTCTAAAGGTAATTTATCAACAATAGACTCACCCCTTTTCCCCATTTTAGGAAACCCGCAGTTTAGCCCAGGACTAAGAGATGGACCGTTTGGAAAACTGATAGACCAGGGTTTTTTTTCAAGCCGCTCATTTTATGAGATCAGGAACCTGGCCTACAATACAGAAAATGATAGCAGGTGTTACACCTTATCGACTGGATTTCTGGAGGGCAGTGCAGTTGAGACATTTCCTAGAGAGCTTGACCCCACTAAGTAGCTATGAGAGGAAGTTAACAAGGTTTGAGGAATACTGTACGGGGAGTGGGATGATGAACCAAACTCTAGCCAAAGTGATAACATTAGTGGTGGCACCGGCCGAGGATTTCCGGTTGCCATTTTTTAGGAGATGGGAGGCAGAGATAGAACAGGTATTCACAGAGGAACAACAGAACAAGATACTACAAAATATGTTTGAATCTGCAACTTGCATAAGAATGCAAGAGACGAATTTTAAGATCCTTGCACAATGGTACCGTACCCCGGCTATGATGCATAAATGTTATCCTGGTATACCAGATAACTGTTGGCGATGTGGGGGGAGAGGAGGGACGATGGGTCATATCTTCTGGTCTTGCCCCAGAATAAAAAGTTTTTGGAAAGAGGTTCGGAGGATTGCACAAAAATTCAGCGACAGGGAGATCCCGGAGGACCCGACCTTTTTCTTATTGCGAAATACCGAAATGTCGGTTAAACAATATAAGAAATCGGTTCTGTGCCACCTCCTGAATGCAGCAAGAGCATGCATCCCAGGTAAATGGAAACAGACACAACCACCTTCGGTCGGAATGTGGCCCAAACGTGTAGAACAAATTAATATTATGGAAGACTTGATGTGGACAAACCGGCAAAAAAGGTGGATTTATTTAGAAACATGGTCCATGTGGAATCATTTTAAATATACAGAAGAGGGCAGATCCCTTATAGATGTGAACTGAGTAAATGCTATTCAGGAAGGGAAGGGGACGAGACATGGGGTGAGGGGGGGTGGGGGGTTGTGTTTTTTGTTTTTTTGTTTTGTTTGGGAAGCTTTTTCTGGGAAGCCTCCCTCTGGACGCCATGAGGAAGGCGGCAGGGGGAATAATGATGGTAAAGATATAACACAGAGAATAGAATGATATTATGGTTTGCAATTAATACCTAGAGACGGGTGATATGTTAGGTTATGTATGATATGTTATGTATGATATTTACGGAATGTATGTCTCTGTGTTTTGCTTCAGAATATAATAAAAAGGATGAAATAAAAAAAATAAAAAATAAAAATAAGTCTCAACACTGCCTTTCCCCTTGGCATACGTTCCTACCAATTTAACTGATGGATAATTAAGGGTTTATACAGGATGGGACATTTTCTAGATCATAAAGGCGTCTGAACTCAAGAATACTTCTCCCAAACGCTTGAGATGCCCCCCTCAGAAATCTACCATATGCACCAAATCTTCCACTTGCGCTCCGTTAATAGAAACGCAGAAGAACCTTTTTTGAGAATAGATGCACACAGGATGTGGAACGGGAAGGCATATTGGTAGTATATTGGTTGTTTTTCACAACCTCCACAAAGTTACCTCACCACCAAGCATGGTAATTTGCTTGGATATAAATGACATACACTGGTTGTTATGGACTAACAGAATATGTAATGGGATAATTAATACAACTTTAATGGAAGCTAACTACAAGGTTTCATCCCGCTGGTATCTGGTACCAGCCAAGATTACTAAGATTCATTCTAATGCATCCCTGGTTTGCTTTAAAGGATGTGGACAAGTGGTAACAATGTTTCATATCTGATGGATTTTCCCCCAAAATCAAGATGTTGGACTAGGCACTAGGGCAGTGATGGCGAACCTATGGCACGTGTGCCACAGCTGGCACGCAGAGCCATCACTGTGGGCACGGAAGAGAGTCCAGGTTTGTGGCAGTGGGAGCGCAGCGGCGAGGTGCAGGAATCTATCTGCACGACTGGGTGGGCGACTCTACGGCGAAGATGAACAGGCCTGAAAGCCCGGAAGGGAGAGAAGAGCTTTATCGCCTCCTTGATGGCCGAAGAGGTGAGCAGCGGGCGCAGCATCCCCGGCGTTTTTCGGAGCCTGGACTTCTCAAACCTCCTCCTCAACATTGAGGCCTGGAGAACAGGCTGACTGGGGGCCCAGAAGATGACAGGTGGGAGACGCAGGCTGTGAGGGAGCCCCTGGATGGAACAGGAGAGAGCTCCCTCGGATCAAGGACGAAGACTGGCGTGGAAGGTACTGGGCATAATCTTACAGAGATTACCTGCTGACAGACTGGGGCAGGGGGGCAGAGAAAGGACTGCAGATAGGGACAGAGCTAGGGGTCTCTCTCTCATCTCTCCCCTCACTCTCCTCTCAGCCCTTCCTCTTTGTTCCCCCCTCTCTTTGTCCCCTTCACTCTCTCGCGAATTGCAGTGTTGGCACTTTGAACTAATGAAGTAAAGAAGTTGGTTTTGAGCTGGTGGATGTTAGAAACCTTGTGCTCCTCCACCTTCCATTTTAGGATGCCCAACACTAATAGGGATTAGGGCTGGAGACATGCTTGGCCTGTAATCCGTGTGCTTAGTCTGCTTGTCTTCAGCAAAAGGATAAAAGTGAACTGTCAGCGCACACGCTGGTATTGCTGAACACTTAAAAACGGCAATGCATATGTCTAAAAAAGTTATAGTTCAATAGTCCATATGGTGGTACAAATGACCAGTCCTAAAAAAGATGAGAATGGTGGGCGGCAGCTGTCCTCAGAGAAAAGCCAACTCTGTTAAGGAAAGATAAGGGGACAAAAAAGGAAGCGCCACCTAAGTGCATTTCCTTTTGAGATTAAACATTTTTATCTGACACATTGCACTTAGGTGGCACTTCCTTTTTTTTGTCCCCTTATCTTTGCTTGTCTTCAGCAAACTGTTTGCAAGCTTTCTTGTGCATCATCTTTAGAAGAGGCTTCCTTCTGGGACGACAGCCATGCAGACCAATCTGATGCAGTGTGCAACATATGTTCTGAGCACTGACAGGCTGACCCCTCCCCCCCCCCCTTCAACCTCTGCAGCAATGCTGACAGCATTCACACGTCTTTTCCCAAAGACAACCTCTGGATATGACGCTGAGCACGTGCACTCAACTTCTTTGGTCGACCATGGCGAGGCCTGTTCTGAGTGGAACCTGTCCTATTAAACCACTGCATGGTCTTGGCCATCGTGCTGCAGCTCAGTTTCAGGGTCTTGGCAATCTTCTAGCCTAGGCCATCTTTATGTAGAGTAACAATTCTTTTTTTCAGATCCTCAAAGAGTTCCTTGCCATGAGGTGCCATGTTGATTCCAGTGACCAGTAAGGCTGGTTTCACACTGGGGCGGTGGCGGTATAGCGCCGCTATTTTTAGCGGCGCTATAACGTCGGTATTGTTGAGCTATTCGGCCGCTAGCGGTGCGGTTTTAACCCCCGCTAGTGGCCAATAAAGGGTTAATACTACCCGCAAACCGCGGCTACAGCCGCGGTTTGCGGGCGGTATTACCGCGGTATCCCATGCATTTCAATGGGAAGGAGCGGTGGAGGAGCGGTAAACACACCGCTCCTCTCACCGCTCCAAAGATGCGGCTAGCAGGACTTTTTTTACCGTCCTGCTAGCGCACCGCTCCAGTGTGAAAGCCCTCAGGGCTTTCACATTGGAGAGAAAGGAGCCGCTGTTTAGGCTCGGTTTGCAGGCGCTATTTTTAGCTAAATAGCGCCTGCAAACCGCCCCAGTGTGAACGGGGCCTAAGAGAGTGAGAGCGAAATTTAACACACCTGGTCCCCAATCACACCTGAGACCTGAGGGAAAATGCCTAATTAGGCCCAATTTTGGACATTTTCAATTCGGGGCATACTCACTTTTTGTTGCCAGCGGTTTAGACATTAATGGCTGTGTGTTGAGTTATTTTGAGGAGACAGCAAATTGACACGCTACAAGCGATAGAAGCTGTACATGTACACTCACTACTTTACATTGTAGCAAAGTGTCATTTCTTCAGTGAAAAGCTATAATAAAATATTCACAAAAATGTGAGGGGTGTACTCACTTTTGTGAGATACTGTACAATATTATGCATAGGGTCAGGCATGGATGGTGGTGGAGGCAGGCCGAGACCCTGGCCTAAAGCAGCAGTTCTTCTTTTCTTTCTTCCTTTCAGATACTTCTTAACCAAGGCTCCTGTATTATGGGCTATTGGTTCTGCACTTAATGTGTTGGTTCAGTCAAGAATGACATTAAGCCCAGGTTCGCACTGAGCTGCGGGAATGAAGCCGTGCAAGTTCAGCTGAACTTGCACAATTTCACTCCTGTATGTCAGTCCCGATTTTCGGCTGCGATTTCAGACATCTGTGCAGGTTTCTGCACAGATGTCAATGGAAATCGGGCCCCCAAAATCACAAAAAGTAGTACAGAAACTACTTTTTGAAATCGGTGCGGTGCTGCAAATGCAGCGTCACACTGATTAGGACGGTGTCATTGCTGCCGATTTGACATGTCAAAATGCACCAATGTGAACCAGTGCATAGTGTTCATTGGAAAACAGTTAATTTGGTTTGGGTCTCTGGTACCTAGACAACACAGACGCAAATTGCCTGTCACTACCACATCCTGCTTGCGCAACAGGTGGTGATTGAAGGCTCTGATAGCGCTGCCCCATGCTATAAATACTGTTCCTGTTTTCATGACTCGCTTTTTGAGAAAAACATATTACTAATAATTGAACCAAACAAATGCATGTAAAGCCTTTTTATTATGCTTAGTAATAAAATGATTGAAACCGGAAAGTCTTTCTTGCTGCATTCTTTGTGAACTCTGTGACGTATGTTTTGAGCTCAAAGGTAACGCACCTAAATTCGCACGTAAAACGCACCGCACAGAAGTGAACCAAGCCCTAGGACTCATTCGTCCAAGCTTTGTGAGAGCTTTGCTCTCAGAAGATTGATCAACATTCGATATGTGGTGAGGTGTTGTATCGCCTCCTCACTGTATGCTTTAACCCCTCCAACCCCACAATGGCACTCCTCTACTACGTGCATTGCACACAATTGCAGGGTGCTTCTAGAGCAACCTCATTCACTCGAATGGGTTGCATTTGGCAGGCGCTATGCCTGCCGAAAACAACGGGAGGTATAATTCCTGCTGTGGCTATGAAACAAAGCCTTGCAGCTGTAACATGTACACCGCTGCCTATGCAGCTAAAGGGAGTAAAGGTTGGGGGGCAGTAAAATGGGGCCAAACCACAGTGTTTTAGCACCCTCCGAACGGCTAGTGTGAATGAGCCCTTAGCCTTTTATAGTTCTAACTTTAGATTTATTTGCAAGACAATAATCCATTTTAATACCATTATTGGACGCTAAGTAATGTACAAAGAAATAATACAGCATTAGCTTTGCAAGTTTTTATGCTTTTGGTATATTTTCCAGAATCTGAGTCGTCTTCAGTCATGTAGTTTTCTTTTGCAGCTGTCATTGGCTGCGAGTGCTGAAAATAATGGCCATTGTGGTAAACTATTTTTACTACTTAACATTTTGAGCCCACCGCGATATTGATTTTATTTTATTTTTTTCAATCAGTGAATTGTCATCGTCATTGTCGTCATCATCATCCATGTTTCCTCAGAAGAACATTGTAAGAGACCACTGGGGTTTTCTACTTCTATGCTTTTCAGCCTTCATTGCTGCTAGTTATGGTAAGTGTGTTTGTTTTTCACTTTAGTTCATTTAGTTCATTTTAGTTCATATGCCTACTTTTTATATAAAAAAAATAAATTCTGGCCAGTTATACAAATGCAGACTTCTCAAGTCTCCCGCGAGTCGCAGGAGTCTCCCGCATTTGACTGCGGGCTCCCGGACACCCGCGAGCGCAGGGCAAGCTCCCGGCTGGGACTGTCACTCAGCCACAGACAGAGCAACCCGAGCGGCCGAATGGAGTACGTCCGCGGCGGCCTCTCGAGCTGCTCCGTCTTCTGTCTGTGGCCAGGTTAGGGGGCGGGACAGAGCCGGGAGATCTGGAGACACTCCCCATGCTGCGCTTAGACCTCTCATGGCACGCTCCTCCCCACTGGCTCCTCCTTCCCTCCCGCCCACCCCACGTGCTTCTGGGGTGGACGGGAGGGGCCGGCGGCGAGGAGCGTGCAACGAAAAGTAAAATCACCGCCGCTTTGCAGCGACCCAATCTGTCATCACCTCGGACTAGAAGAGGGGAGGAGCATGCCACGAGAGGTAATGACAGCCGATTCCCAAGCTACTCTACAAGTCATGGAACAGCAGCTGCTTGGATCTTGCTGTGATTTGCCCAGTGCTGTGATGTGTGCCCTGCTGTGTGCCCCATGCCCTGCTTTATGCCCTGCTGTGTGCCACATGTCCTGATGTGTGCCCTCCTGTATGCCTCATGCCTTGCTGTGTGTGCCCAGTGTCCTTCTGTGTGCCCCATACCCTGCTGTGTGTCTTGTGGTGTGCTCAGTGTTCCGCTGTATGCCCTGCTGTGTCCCATGTCTTGCTGTGTGCCCTTAGTCCTGATGTTTGCCCCATGATGTGCTCCATGCCCTGCTGTGTGCTCCATGCCCTGCTGTGTGCCCCATGATGTGCCCTGATGTGTGCCCCGTGTCCTGATGTGTGCCCCATGATGTGCCCTGATGTTTGCCCAGTACACCACTGTTTTCCCCGTGCCCTGATGTGTGCCCAGTCGAATCGGTTGGCGCGGGCATGAAATTTCACCTCCCTGAAATGAGTTTGCCACCTCCCTGAAATTATTTTTTGCAGGTTGGGATGTCTGCAATATATCTTAAGTCTACTCGAGAGCCCAAAAAAATATTTCAGTTTAACTCTTTTGCTGTCACGGAAGTAAGAGATTTGTAAAGGTTTAATTTTTTTTTTCTTGGCTTTGTGCCATGGTTTTGCACAGAGCTGACCCGATCCTCCTCTTCTGGGGTCCCCCAGTAGCAGCCTTGGCTCCTTTTTCTCAGAGTGCCCCCGTAGCAAGCTGCTTGCTGTGAGGGCACTCACGTAGGCTCAATCCCAACCTGCACTGCGGTACAGGTTGGTTCAGCTTCATACCCCCCCCCCCCCCCCCCCTGTTCTCTGCTCCCAAGGAATAGGTGCAATCTATTACCACTTTTAGAGTGTTATCCATCAAACAAATACAAAACAAACATAATATCCGATTAATCCAAAAAGACTAAGAATCTGTGTGTGTGTGTGTGTGTGTGTGTGTGTTTTAAAGTCCTGCCTGGAAAAAGCCCAGCCATCATTAATGAGAACGGTTTGCGTGAGATTAATGTAACCAGGCAGACGAGGAAAGTGGACTGGAATGTGCATGCATGAATGACTTCACTGTACTAATCAGTGGGGGCACTAGATGCCTTTGAGCATGTGTACTGTGTGCCCGTCACATTTAAAGTGGCTGAGCGAGTAGAGTAGGGATGAGCCGACCCCCCCCCCCCCCCCCATTTGGTTCGCACCAGAACCTTCGAACGGACCGAAAGTTCGCGCGAACGTTAGAACCCTATTAAATACAATGGACGCGAACGTTCGAAATCTAAAATGCTAATTATAACGACTAATATGCATGTTATTGTCCTAAAAAGGGTTTGGGGACCCGGGTTCTGCCCCAGGGGACATGTATCAATGCAAACCGAAGTTTTAAAAACGGCCGTTTTTCGGGAGCAGTCATTTTAATGATGCATAAAGTGGAAAAAAAAAAAGTGAAATATTCCTTTTTAAATATCGTACCTGGGGGGTGTCTAAAGTATGCCTGTGAAGTGGCACGTGTTTCCCCTGTTTAGAACTGTCCCTGCACAAAATTACATTTGTAAAGGGGAAAAAAAGCCATTTAAAACTGCTTGCGGCTTTAATGTAATGTCTGGTCCCGGTAATATGGATGAAAATCTTTGCGGAAAATGGCATGGCTACCCCATAACCCCCCCCCTCCCCCCTCCCCCCTACCCCAGCCCATTACCAGCCCCTTTGGATCTTGTATGGATATTAAGGGGAACCCCGCACCCAAAATTAAAAAAGGCCCTATATACTCTGAACAGAAGTATACAGGCGGTGCATACAAGACCAGGGACTGTAGGTTTGTTCTTAAGTAGAATCTGTTTGTAATGTTGAACAGGTACATTGTTTAAGTGTAGCTCCAGCCCAAAAAAACTATTTTTAAGGTTTTTGGAAAACATAGGGAAGGGTTATCACCCCTGTAACATTTGTTTTGCTGTCTGTGCCCCTGTTCAGAAGATTTAACCTCACTTTCTGTCCCAATGACAATTGGATTTTGAAAATGTTAGGTTATTAGGGAAACTAGGATTGGTGATAAAGCATCAGTAGAGAGGAGACACCTTTTTTCCCATATTAACTCTTACAGGAGAGAATTTTCCCTTCCATGGGGTAGATTTCCTCTCACTTCCTGCTGTCTCCTTTAGTTTGCAAGTAGGAGTCGTTTGTAAGTTGGATGTTTGAAAGTAGGGGCCTGCCGTATATACTCTGCTGAAATTTTCCCCTTACATGTTGGTGTTGCCACAACACTGTGAGCCCTCACAGTTACTTTTGGTGGGCGCTGGAACGCCCTGCTGTGAACTATTATATCAGGAATTGTATTTGCATGCCATTATTGAACAGTGGTAGGAAAAATTGGGCCTTTGGTGGTGGTGCTAGTGCCACAACACTGTAAGCCCTCAGTTACTCTTGGTGGGCGCATGAATGGGCCCTGCAGTGAATTATTAGATCAAGAATTGTAATTGCATGCCCCTGTTAAACAGGGGCAGAAAAATTGGGCCTTAGGCACTGGTGCCACAACACTGCAACCCCTCACAGATACTGTACTTGGAGCACAGCAATGAGCCCTGTTGCAAAGTATTGCATCAAAAATTGTAATTACACGGAATACACGCCCCTGTTAAACAGGGGCTGAAAAATTGGGCCTTAGGCACTGGTGCTGGTGCCACGACACTGCAACCTCTCCCAGATGCTGTAGTTGGAGTGCAGGAATGAGCCCTGCTGCAAAGCATTGCATCAAAAATTGTAATTACATGCCCCTGTTAAACAGGGGCTGAAAAATTGGGCCTTAGCCACTGGTGGCGGCACCCAGAAACAAAAAAGTTCTTCCAAGCTATCATCAAGAATCAGATCATTGAGGAGGATAGTCAGTCAACATAACAGGACAGTCACTCAGCATCAGTCTTGAAGGGATGTGACATTTGAAAATAAATTATTCTGTTGTATCAACTTCAGGTGCTTGGTAGCTGGTGGTGATCCAAGACTGGTTCATCTTTATGAAGGTCAGTCGATCAACCGAGTCGGACAGGCGCACCCTGTGATCCGTGACAAATCCTCCAGCAGCACTGAATGTGCGTTCCGAAAGAACGCTGGATGCAGGACAGGCCAGTAGCTCAATTGCATACTGTGCAAGCTCTGGCCAGTGATCCATCCCCAACACCCAGTAAGCCAGAGGATTTTTGGTGGAAAAGTTGTCCAAGTCTGACCTTGCCCCTAGGTATTCCTGCACCATGTATATCAGACGCTGGCGATGGTTGCTGGAACCGATCATACCTTGGGGCTGCGGACTAAAAAAAATTCTAAACGCATCGGTCAGACGGCCACCTTCTCCACCGCTCCTTCTGCTACTGACCAAAGCCTCAGCAACTCGTTGTCCAGGACCAGGAGTTTGTAACCTCCCAGTCTCTGGGAACGCGTTGCACAGACCTTTCTGCAAGGCCTCCCGGAGATGTCTCATCCTCTGCAACGGTAAGATAAGGTCCGCAACCTTACCCTTGTACCATGGATCAAGGAGAGTGGCCAGCCAGTAATGGTCCCTCTCCTTGATCCAAAGAATAAGAGGATCCTTCCACAGACTTTGCAGGATCAGGGAGGCCATGCAGCGTAGGTTTGCTGAGGCATTCGGTCCGGAGTCCTCTGGGTCACTAAGGATGACATGATCCGCAGCCACCTCCTCCCAGCCACGTACAAGTCCACGGGTTTGTTAGGACTGTAAAACATCCCTAAAAGACTGCTGCTGTTGATGCTGAGTGTCATGCTCCACCTCCATGCTGACACAATCCTCCTCGTCCTCTTCCTGTGTGATGGGTGGGACAGAAGGAACACTGTCTGGGTAAAGGGGGCCTTGAGAGGCAAGGAATTCCTCCTCTTGCTGCCTCTGTTCTGCCTCAAGTGCCCTGTCCATTATTCCACGCAGCGTATGCTCCAACAGGTGGACAAGAGGTACAGTGTCACTGATGCATGCACTGTCACTGCTCGCCATCCTTGTGGCCTCCTCAAATGGTGCCAGGACAGTGCATGCATCCCCTGATCATGCCCCACTGGCGTGGGGAAAAAAAAAACAAGCTCCCCTGACCCTGTCCTGGTGCCATAGTCGCACAGGTACTCATTGATGGCCCTCTGCTGCGTGTGCAGCCGCTGCAGCATGGCCAATGTTGAGTTCCACCTGGTGGGCATGTCACATATAAGGCGGTTCTTGGGCAGGTTCAACTCCTTTTGCAGCTCAGCCAGCCGAGCACTGGCATTATATGATCTGCGGAAATGCACACAGACTTTCCTGGCCTGCCTCAGGACATCCTGTAAGCCCGGGTACCTGCCCAAGAACCGCTGCACCACCAGGTTAAGGACGTGAGCCACACAGGGCACATGGGTCAGTTGTCCGTGTCGGAGGGTGGAGAGGAGGTTGGTGCCATTGTCGCAAACCACCATTCCTGGCTTAAGCTGGCATGGCGTCAACCACCTCTTGGCCTGCCCCTGCAGAGCAGACAGAACCTCTGCCCTAGTGTGGCTCCTGTCCCCCAAACACACCAGCGCAAGCTCGGCATGGCATCTTTTTGCCTGTGTACTTGCGTAGCCCCTTGAACGCCTACGGAGCACCGCTGGTTCTGAGGACAAAGTACAGGAAGAGGCCATGGAGGAAGAAGAAGAGGAGGGGGTGAAGGAGAGAGGTGTGTCTCACAACCAGTAGTAGCATTTTGGAGGCGTGGCGGCGGAACAACCTCCAACACTACTGCACCTTGTCCTGCATCCTTCCCAGCTGCCAAAAAGTGACCCAATGGGCCGTGAAAGAAAGGTAACGTCCCTGTCCATGCCTGCTGGACCATGAGTCAGCGGTAATATGCACCTTACCGCTGACCGCCCTGTCCAGCGAGGCATAGACATTGCCTTCCACATGCCGGTAGAGAGCCGGAATCGCCTTCCGTGAGAAAAAGTGGCGTTTGGGAACCTGCCACTGAGGAACCGCACATTGCACAAACTCACGGAAGGGGGCCGAGTCTACCAACTGAAAAGGCAGCAGTTGAATTGCTAGCAATTTAGCCAAGCTAGCATTCAACCGCTGGGCATGTGGATGGCTGGGAGTGAACTTCTTTTGACGGTCCAGCAGCTGGGGCAGGGAAATTTGCCTGCTAGAATCGGACGTCTGTGTACTGCTAGCAGAGTGCCCGCAAGTACTTGGCTGTGACACACCTAATTCTACACCTTCATTCCTCTCAGTGCAGGTTTTAGAGAGGACTGAAGGTATAGTGGGGTTGGAGATCCCAGCTGATGGGGAGCAAGGAGAGGTCCGCTTTGTTCTTTGGTGTGGGTCTTTAAGGTAGGCTTGAAAAACGAGCTGCATGGCAGGTCAACATATGTCTGGTCAAGCATGTGGTGCCCAAGCGGCTGATGTTTTGGCCACGCGAGATACGCTTGAGACATATTGCAAACCGCAGCGGTGCGATCTGATGCACTTGACTCAAAGGCCCACACCAAAGAACTTTTGGAATAACGGGCAGAGGCAGCGCCCTGAACAGGCGGAGCTGTGCGGTGTGATTCAGGCGTTGTGCTGCCCTTACGCTGGCCCCCCGAGGGCATCCTGCCTCGTTGATGTGCCTCCTCCTCCCTCCTCCCTCCCTCCTCCCTCCCTCCTCCCCCCTCCACCGAGCTCATCCCTAGAGTAGAGCAATGAATTTGCATCAAATTTTTTGTTGTGCTTGAACATTCCTCCCATGGAAACTATTTGGATGATTCAGAAGGCTGTTAGGGATAGCAATGAGTGGATGCAATGAGTTCAGTGTAAATAAAAGTAATCCACGTTCTGGAAGGCCTGCAACAAAGCAGGACACCTTAGAATGTTGAATGTGTATAGGCTGCAATCAACAACTCGCGACTGTCAGAAGCTGATCTGAGGATTACAAAACCTATTGGGTCTGGGATTTTGATGTTCCAAGGTGCCTACTTTGAAGGGGACTGAGATGTCATTGTCCTGTTGTTCATTGTTCTGTCTGTTTGGTTTGTTTGTATACCCCCCCCCCCCCCCCCCCCTTAAGGTCCAGCACTTCTATTGTATGCTAAATTCAGATTTTTTAAATACTAGGTGCCTATATAGACTTAAATGTTTATAATATCTACTAATCTATATACAAACTTGTATAGTCATGTAAAGGGGGGGGGGGGGGGGACTCACTTAAAGGATATTTGCCAGAAATCTTTTTGTTAAATGTCTGAAAATTTCTTAACATTGACCATATATTCCAGGTGTTTCTATACTGTTCCAAACTGTGATGCCATTTTTTTTAAATCCATAATATAATTTTGTTCTATTGCCCATTCTGCTAAAGATGGGACAGTTTTTAATCTCCAGTGGTGAGAAATAACTGCTCTCATTACTGAGATAAATGAAGGATATGATTTTGTAAAATACATATTTTTTTTTTCTTTTTTAATAACGCACACACATTATGCTTACCTGCGCTGCAAAACAAGCCCTGATTCCTGGGGTCCCTCACCGGTGCTCCTGGCTCCTTCTGCCGTCTGAAAAAATCAAGTTTGCTAGGGGGTACTTATGGGGGTTCAATCTATTGACTGACACACACACACACACACACACACACACACACACACACACACACACACACACACACACACTGCGGCTTGGCCTGGCCCCTGCTCCCTCATTACTGGATTTGATTTACAGCAGCAGGAGCCAATGTCTCCCATTCCTCTCACTAAGTCCAATGAGGAGGGATAGAGAGCAGCACCGCTGTTCTCAGGCACAGCGCTGGACCCAGATCCAGCCCAAGTAAGTATTTAAAGGGGGGGGGGGGGGGGGAAGCTGCACCCAAAATATTTTTTACCTTAATGCAGAGAATGCATTAAAGTGGTACTAAAGGCAGAAGCTTTTTTTACCTTTTTAATGCATTCTATGCATTAAGGTAAAAAAACTTTCTGGGTGCAGCTCCCCCTCAGCCCCCCCTTATACTTACCTGAGCCCCATTTTGATCCAGCAATGTGCATGAGAGCAGCGGCTCTCCCGAGTCTCTCTTTCCTCATTGGCTCACACAGGCTCCTGCTGCTGTCAATCACAGCCAATGAGGAGAGAGCGGGGGGGGCGGGATTCGAGTCGCACTCTGGTATATTCACAGGAGCGCTCAGGAATTAACTAAATGTATGCTGGACTGATGTAGGGGGAGGTTGACAATTATCAAATTATGAGCCTGTTTTTATCAACTCCTAGGGAGGTTGGGGGTTTAGAACTGGCCTGCGCAGAGAGCAAAGCAAGAGGGGGCAATGAGATAAGTTTCACACTGAATCGCTGGATGCGCTGGCGGTATATTTTTAGCGTCCGAAAAACGGTAAAACCCGCCCCCAAAAACGCCGCTTTGCGGGCGATTTGGAGGCACTACCCCATTGGTTTCAATGGGCAGGGGCGCTACAGGAGTGGTATTTTTACCGCTCTTGCCGCGCCTCCAAAGATGCGGCTGGCAGGAGTTTTTTACCCTCCTGTCAGCGCACCACTCCAGTGTGAAAGCCCTCAGGCTTTCACACTGGATACAAAGGAGCGGCTCTTTCAGGGCGCATTGCAGGCGCTATTTTTAGCACAATAGCGCCTGCAAAGCGCCTCAGTGTGAAAGCAGCCTAAATGTTTGATCTTGTCCAAGGCAGCATAATACAAAGTAAGTGTTGCTTCCAAAAAATAAACAAGCAAGTAAAGACAGCAGTTTCAAAGTCTTAGCAAGGCAGAGGTGGAGTTTAGGCAGGCAATGTAGCCCAGTGTTTAAGAGAAGAGTGGAGTATATGGAGTTACCAGTGGTTATAGAGAGGCAGGTGTGAAATCGCAGACAGATGGTGGCTTTTTGTGTTGCAGAGAAGGTCTATGCCAGGCGTGTCCAAACTTTTTTCAAAGAGGGCCAGATTTGATGAAGTGAACATGTGTGTGGGCCGACCATTTTGCCTGACATTCTTTGAATCATCAAAATTCGGTCTAAGTGTGTTGGTTTGAGCACTAATACACGGCCCAACAAGAATTCTCTTGCCTTTGTCACGCTCGTTCCCGACACACAGACGAATGCTCTGCTCTTTAGGGGTACCATAAATTCTTAATGGTACCCCACACATTGAAAAACGTTGGGTGCTTTTGTTGCAGTGCAATTTAAAAAAAATAAAAAATTTAGGGACTTCTTTCTCTGCATTTTTGTGGGTAGGGAAGCCCATTGAAATGAATGGGCTACCCTACACGCTGCATGCAGCCACACAGATGTGAACCAAGGGCTTGTTCACATGTCAGGTTGGAGGGGCAGTAAAAGCACATGGTAGAGCTGTTTTTACCACCCCCAACTTCTCCCCCTTTAGCTGCAGAGGCAGCAGCTGGGGGTGTACACATGCTGTGGCTTCAGCTGGAGGTATACCCAGGCTGAATGGGGCTGCACTGCAACTACCCCGCAACTGTGTGCATTTCAAAGTTGTGGTATAGTGATGCTGCATTTATGGGCTTAAAACAGGTGGTGAGGAGGCAACCTAATGCCTCTTTACTGCCTGTCAAATGCTCCTGAAAAGCGATCTGTGCATGGATTGCTTTTCAGAGGAGCAGCAGTCCTGGCTGCTATCACAAACAATCCCTACAAAAGCGCAGACAAATACACACGCGCGCACACACACACGTACTCGCATGCACAGACATGTATAAAGCCCTATAATCTAACTGCTAGCACAGTACAGTACCTTCCAGTTTTCTCATTCAGCCGGGTAATGCATTGCAGGGGGAAGCAGAGAGCACAGCACACTCCCCTGCACCTTACTTTCACTTTTGAAGCCGACGGCGCTTCTCACAGTGCCGATGTACAGTTCGGCAGAGAACCTCTGACGGCACACACTGGTTGAGAAAGGCTGGTTTAGATAACCAGGCGGGCTGTTCAAAACGGACCGAGGGCTGCGATTGGCCCGCGGGCCGGACTTTGGACATGCCTGGTCTATGCAGTTACCTGAAAGAGTAGAGCAGAGAAGGCATGATGAGCTGATGGTAAGGTGGTCCTATTGTTGAAAGTGGGACTTTGCACAAGGAGTGGCCAGCCATACCCTATTCATCCAATCGAGGCTTGGCTTGTGCAGCTGTCAGACAACTCATTTATTTACAAAACTGATTACTTGTTCACCTGGTTTGTGCGGCCAACAGATAACATTAACTTATCAAAACCAAGTGCTTGCTGCTCTGGTCTCTTCAATGGGTTTACTCACCCAGTTTGTGCAGCTGACAGACAACCCATTAATTTATTAAGGTGCCTTTCACACTGAGGCGCTTTGCAGGCGCTATTGCGCTGAAAATAGCGCCTGCAATGCGCCCCAAAAAAGCCGCTCAATAGTATCCAATGTGAAAGTCCGAGGGCTTTCACACTGGAGCGTTGCGCTTGCAGGAGGGTCAAACTCCTGCAAGCCGCATCTTTGAGGCGCAATAGGAGCGCTAAAAATGGCGCTCCTATAGCGCCCCTGCCCATTGAAATCAATGGGGTAGCACCTCCAAAACGCCGCAAAGAGGCGTTGTTGTGGGCGTGTTTAACCCTTTTTCGGCCGGTTAAAATACCCCCGCTAGCGCCCGCAAATCGCGGCAAAAAAAAACAGTATAGCGGCGCTAAAAATAGCGCCGCTATACCGCCAGCGCATCCTGCGCCTCAGTGTGAAAGTAGCCTTACTGATTGCTTACTGCTCTGGCCTATTCAATTCTTTAAAGCGGAGCTCCAGCCCCCTCCCACTCCAAAAATTTTAAAGTCAGCCGCTACAAATACTGTAGCGGCTGGCTTTTAATTGGACACTTACCTGTCCAGGGATTTTTCAGTCGGCTCTCGGGTGCTGCCGCCGCCATTCCTTGTAAGGGAAACTGGCAGTGAAGCCTTGCAGCTTCACAGTTGATTCCCTACTGCGCATGCGCAAAGCGAGCTGCACTTTTTGAATGGCCTGGCGGCGGGAGGCTGCGTTTGCGTAATCTCGCCGCAGCGAGGTCTCTGAAAGTGGGTATGGGTATCTGTCAAAAACAGGTACCCGCTCCCCCCCAAAAGGTTCCGAATATGGCAGCAGAGGGGAGATTCCCCTTTTGGGTGGAGCTCCGCTTTAATGTGCTTATCTATCCAACTAAGTGCTTGCTGTTTTAACTCTTCAGTTGCTGCTCAACTTGCTTACCTGGCTTGTATAGCTGTCAGACAACTCATCCAATTATTTAACGGAGTGCTTGCGGTTTTGAACGCTAAATTATCCACCTATCCAAAACTTTTTTTTTTTTTTAACTCTCTTGCTGCTTAACTCACCTACCTGGCTTGTGCAGCTGTCAGACAACTTTTACTTATTTAGGCCTGGTTCACACCTATGCAGGTTGCAGTTTGCATATTCCATGTGCATTTGTGTTTTTCAATACACATTTTTAATGCATTGAAGTCTATGGAACCAAAAACCAGAAAAAAAATGCACAGATGTGAACTACCTCCATAGGAAACTATGTTAAATGGACTGTAGTGTGTTTCTGCCAAACTGAAAACGCACTAAAAAATGCATAGGTGTGAACCAGGCCTTAAAGAGGAAGTAAACCCTAATGGGTTTTACTTCCTCTTTTGCTGTCTGCAAAGCCTGCAAATGAAAAGCATAATGGGCTAGTATGCATCGCATACTAGCCCATTATGTGACACGTACTTGCAAAAGAATCCAGCGATGTCCCCTGTGTAGGCAGCATCCATCTTCTGGCCCCTCTTCCTTCCGGGCCGCAGACTCCAGCTCTGTGATTCGCCGGAGCTGCGTGACGTTACTCCCGCGCATGCGCGCGGGAGCCGCCATTAACGGCACAGGCTAGGGAAGAAACAGGATCTTGTTTTGTTTCTTCCCCGCACATCATTTTCGGCAGACTAAAAGTGAAATATCTCCTAAACTGCGCACGTTTAGGAGATATTTCCACTACTTATTCTAGGCTTACCTATAGGTAGAAGTCCATACAAAGGGTTTACAGCCACTTTAAGGATTGCTGCTCTGAACTTTCCTGCTGCTTATCGCTCTGCTTTTATTGCTTATCACTCACCAGACAGTGCTACTGCTTTTTGACGAACTGATCTGCGAGATGCAGACTGAGGTGATATACCCAGAGGTTTCGCACCCTGGGCGGTACTATAGAAGGTGTGATGCAAAACTTTTTACAAGTTTTCTGCCTAGTCACTCCTAATTAACGGATAATACCCACTTTGTAATAGTGAGGCTGTGTCGGTCCATGGACTCAGAGAAAAGGATTTTACGGCGAGTAAAAAATCCTATTTTTAGCAGCACTCATCAGTTGTCCTGGCTTTCAGCAATTGTCTGGTGTTTTATCAGCACTCGTCAACAACCGGCGTCAACTGGTACCAGGAAAGTCAGTGTTGATGGAATTCCTCTCGTGGAGCTATTGTGTTCTCCTGGCTGGGGGTGGGGAACACACAGCGATTGCTAACAGGTATAGTCGCTGATCGATCAATCAACTTTGGTACAATTTGCTGCTCATACATGGATCAAATCTCGGCCGGTTCAGTAGATTCAAGCAATCTATGGCCGGCTTAAGCCCAAGTCCTCGTATGGTCTTATGTAGAGAGCTTCATACCTGGTCTCCCACCCCTCTATGTATCAGCTGGCTAGTGTGACAGCTGGTCTTTGTCCTGCTGGTAACTTAACAATGCTCATGTCAGCACCCTCAGCTGCTGCACCACTTTTAATGGAGTCAGTGCGGTTAAGAATTTGAGTGTTTGTTTGTTGTTGTTTTTTTTTTTTTGGGCTGAGGAAATTTTAACACAGTTGTGGAGTTATCCCTCTTCCCCAGCTCAGGCAGACCTATAGAAGAGCCAGAACCGGAGGCTATTAAACCACTGGGAATTTATTGGTATGGATCCAAGGTAAGTAAGGATGAGCTGAGGCGTGTTCGCAGCCGCACGTGCAGAGCCCGACAGGAAGTTAACACTGCACAGCGCTAATCTCAGGCAGTGAGACATTTTCCCAATCTGTGCAGCCGCGGACCAGGAAAATGTTTCGCTGCCTGTGATTAGCACTGTGCAGTGCCGACTTCCAGGCTGGCTCTGCATGTGCGGCTGCGAACACGCCTGAGCAACAAAAAAATACTAGAGGAGATGATCAGAGACTGCAGACATGATGCGCCAAGTAGCCAGCACTGGGTTCTGATGCGCTGCTGCTGCCATGGAGACAGAGACCAGCGCTGTCAATAGTGGTGCCAGGACAGAAACCCTGGTTGTTCATCCACTGTTGGAGAATTCCCCCATCCACCTGGAATGTGTAGATGGGGGAATTGGATCTTTTTTTTTTTTTTCCATTGTAATAACCAAACGAAAAAAACGATCAAAATATGGGCTGCATAAGTGGCTTGGTGCTAACTGGATCTTGTCTTGGAAGAACAGAGCGGGGGAGTGAGACAGATAGGGGAGAGAAAGGGACAGCTCAGTGATCAACTTGTAATGAAAATTGCAGTGCTCACTCATTCAGGGACAAGGCTGGAAGTTCACACAGCTTGAAATGTGTAGCTGCCGACTGTTATTTCATATCTCCCACGCACATCCCCCCCCCCCCCCCCCGCCTCTCCTCTCTCTCCTTTACAGCTGTGAGGAGGATCCACTCAGCTGCAGCCACTGGCCCCTAAATGTACAGACTGATTCTCCTGTCCTATGGATGGGAGAAATCAGTCTGTTTTCTCAAACTGTCACAGCGATAATGGTAGGCTGGAAACCCTGCACTGCCCCCCACAGTGCAGGATCTCCAGGGACTTCTGCAACACTGATTGTTCCGCCACTCCCACAGATGTGATGACAGCTAGTGATCTGTCTTGCAGCTCCGTGCGGCTCTGCGCCCACCAATCGGGGAGAGGAGAGGGGTCACTGTCCACAGGTACATATTCTGAAAAGGGAGCAGCATGCTGAGGCTACATCGTCCATTGACGGGGGAACGGCGCCAGGCTCAGCCAGTCGATCGGTGCAAAGACACTGCTGTGCGGGGGGAGGGGTAGGAGCTGGGATGACGTCATGCATAATCGATTACGCTGGCTACCGCATCGATGCCGAATCGGGAGGGCAAAATCGTTATGCATTGATGCCGCGATCATTTTTAACACCTCTACTAGCCAAGTCAGATAGGTGAGATCCTGGAAAGCCAACAGCGAGCTCACAGAAAACAAATCTCGCATCCCCATCTTTAAAGCACCCTCACAGGATTTGATTGATTAGCTGCAGGAGGTGATGGCTCCCGCTGCTGCCGAGCCTTCTATGGGAAATGGAAAATAAGAGCAGCACTGCTGCAGACGGGCACAGTGCTGGGTTGAGATCGGGCTCAGGTAAGCATTTAAGGGGGTGGAGGGGCTGGAGGGAGCTGACATAGAAAGAAAGGTTTAAAAAAAAAAAAAAGGGTTCCCTTATCGTCCATGGACTGACACAGCTCTAATACTGAAACACGTGGGTATATGTCCCTGCTCGCAGGAGAAGATCTAGGCAGGATGTTAGATGTTAGAAACATACATTCTAGAACAAACCAGAGCTGAACAGCCCCGCCCAGGGGGGCGGTCCCTCCGGACATTACCCTCCTACCTGCAGCCAGCAGCCTCAGTTTTTTTTCCTGCCTAGCAGAAGGAGAAGACGTGGCTCTCTCAGGAGCCAGTCTCCTGGAAGATTTTATTTTTATTCCTTTGAGAATTTTATTTTATTTTTGTGACCTTCAATCAACTGTCGGCTGGGCAACAGGTTGGGTACACTAGTATCCGCGTAGTCTTCCCTGTCCCACCATCGAGCATGCTGATCCTCACCTTGTGTGCATGAGACTTAGTTTACGGCATACCCCATGACTCCAGGGGTGGCCGGTGGGCTTTTATGCTCCCGCGGTCCTCACAAGATTGAACAGTGCCTGCTGTATCTTTTGCGGTGGACTGGGCCGACAGCTACTCAGTACTACTCTGTGATAGGTCTGTCTGAAACACGCCAGTGGGTCCCTCTCGGATGAGTAAGTAGTCTCTCCTGCATCAGGTGAGTACATGTTGGCTGTGTTTCTCTGTATGGGGGTGTTTTTCCCTGTCTCCCCCCTGTATGCTGCTCTCTGCACCCTAATATGGCGCTGCGCTGTGTGGGGGTACCTGGGGGTCACTCTGGCCTGGCGGGGGGGGCGCTCATGTCTGTGTGCTGGGGCTGTGAAAACGTGGGGTGTTAGGAGATGCCATTAGGCGCTTTGGCTGTAATTTTGCTGCGCTCGGCCGCCATCTTGCCATGGATCAATGGCGCAGGATTAAACGCGGCCGGCGGCCATTTTCTTGAAGCCGCGGCACTTTCACTTTAGTTTTTGGCCTCTATCGCCGCTGCTGCTGTGCAAATTTCCCTTACACTCTCCTCAGGCTTCACTCGCGCTGGCAGTGCGGTGCATACAGCGGAGCTGAGTGGTCCTTTAAAGGTTTGGTGAGTCCTCTGGGTATCCCCTCCTCAGTCAGCACAGCCAGTGGGTGGACTGTTTATTCACTTTATTGTGCATAAGGTCTCAGAGGGTGGCGAGTATGGAGTCTGGTTCACCTGCTTCCCCACTCTTGTCAGAGGCAACAGGCAGTGCTCCTGCACAGTCCTGGAATCATTCCTTGTCAGGATGGAAGCAGTGTGTGAGCAAGGGAGCTATAAGCGCACTCTCCCCACACAATCTCTACATGGGGAGTGCTCTGATTCAGATATGGGCCTAGCTGCTGTTGCTCAGGACCCTAGCTCTGACTATTTTAAGTCTATGTCAAGGACATTCCTAGGGAGAGACTCCAGTTCTGAGTCAGTAAATGACAGGGCGCTTGTAAGTGAACTCATTGATGCTGTGAGGGACACTCTCAAGCTGGATGCTGTGGCTGAGGTACCTGAGGCGGACGCTGTCTCCTTTTTTGGTTCTTTTCAAGCTTTTCTTTTACACAGCTTCCTCACTGTTTCCTCACACGCTGCGTCGAGAGCAGCATGGGTGATACAGTGGTACACAGTGCCCCCCCCCCCGGTCGGTGCAGCATGGTGGGGGGGCATGGTTGGGGGGGACTTTATTCATTTATTTCTCTAGCCCCTGTGAGCTTTCTGTGTGATGTCTCTGAGGCAACAACAGGGTCTCTGCACCTGTGGTTTCCCGCCATTTCCTGGGGAATGCTCTGAGCTCTGACAGGACCACGGTCTGTGGTGTCAGAGGTTTCCTTTTACCTGTATGCTGCTTCGGCAGCACATTTAAGCAGGTTGGAATGATACATAGAAGATTATGCGCCTCGGCGCCATAATTTAAACTTAACTCTACACTGGATGCATTCACAGTGTATGTATGTGTTATTGGTCTCTGTGTCTGCGTGGGTTTTCTCCCACGTTCCAATGCTGTGTCTTCAGTGCCATACACAATATGTTTATACACGACTCTAAATACATTCACAGTATATGTATTGTGGGAGATTAGCTCGTGGGGATTACCTTTTCTCAGAATGAAGGTCAGCGTACAGGTAAATTCTTTAAAACCTGGCGTATTGCCAGCTTTATTTACAAGTTGTTTGCAATAGTCATACAAAATAAACCAGTAAATCAAATCCTTACTAAACAGTAACCGCTCTCTATACAGTGAGGGGCTGGTCCCCGTCACCCACAAAACACAAGGTGAAGCAAACCTTTCTTTTCCAATCCAACAAACAGAGCTCCTCTGACTCAGGTTCCCCTCTGAGTCTCAGGCCAGAGCCCTGCTGTGTTCTCTTCCTGGACTTTTAACTTTCACCTGAGTGTGGACTCAGGTGGACCAGAACATCAGGACCGGAACCCAGCCTGCCACAGAGGCTGGAAAAACCGGACCTGATTCCCGTTCAGTCCCTTACAATGGACCAAATGCAAGGTGAAATGTAGCGATTGTCATGTATCTCACCTCGCATACCGTCGCATATCCTCCCCCTCTGCTCAAGCCCCTGCGGCTAAGCACTTGACCCAGCCATACAGTGCACGCGGGAGAGGGCATCGGCATTATCCTGGAGTTTGCTCAGCCTGTGCTCAACCGTGAATTTAAAGGGCTGTAAAGCCAGGAACCACCTTGTCACATGGGCATTTTTCTCTCTGTTGTCACACATCCACTTCAGGGGAGCATGGTCAGTAACCAGCCTAAATGACATCCCGAGTAGATAATACCCCAGGGAGTCTAAGGCCCATTTAATGGCGAGACACTCCTTTTCAACAATGGCATAGTTCCTTTTGTGCTTGTTCAGCTTCCGGCTCAGGTATACAATCGGGTGCTCCTCACCATTTCTGTCCTGCGACAGTACGGCCCCTAGGCCCACCTCAGAGGCGTCTGTACGACTAACTCCTTTAGTAAAGTCCGGGGTCACCAGCACCGGTAGTGCACAAAGGGCCTGTTTTAATTTCTGAACCGCCTTCTCGGCCTCAGGGTTCCATTTGACCATGACAGACCATCTGCGCTTTGTCAGGTCAGTCAGAGGGACGGCAATGGTGGCAAAGTCAGGTATAAACCGTCGGTAATACCCCGTAATGCCTAGGAAGGCCTGAACTTGTTTCTTGTTTACAGGTTGGGGCCATTTTTGAATTGCCTCTATCTTATTGGTCTGAGGCTTGACAAGTCCCCGGCCAATAACGTAGCCAAGATACTTGGCCTCCTCTAGGCCTATGGCACACTTCTTTGGGTTAGCCGTGAGGCCTGCTTCCCTAAGGGAATCTACCACCGCCTGTACCCGTGGCAGGTGCGATTCCCAGTCTGGGCTGTGGATGACCACATCGTCCAAATAAGCAGCATACAAGCGATATGATCTCAAAGTTTTGTCCATCATTCGTTGGAATGATGCAGGGGCCCCATGCAGACCAAAAGGCATCTGCTTGTACTGAAACGAGCCCTCAGGAGTGGAAAAAGGCAGTCTTCTCCTTGGACGATTCAGTTAGTGGCCTTTTGTTAGGCTCGCTATATAACGACCCTAGACCTGTCCCAACGTTCGTCGACCCGGGGCATCGGGTATGCATCGAACTTGGACACACTGAGTTTCCGAAAGTCATTACAAAACCTGATGGTGCCATCAGGTTTTGGGACCAGTACTATGAGGCTCGACCACTCACTGTGGGACTCTTCTATCACATCCAACTCCAACATGTTTTTAATTTCTTTTGCGACTGCCTCACGCCTGGCCTCTGGGATTCTATATGGCTTCACATTTACCCGAACCCCTGGTTCCGTCACTATATCATGTTGGTCAGTCCGGGTAAGGGGGAGAAAAAGTCTCCTATTTCTTTATCGTACACCACGGGACACAGAGCCAGTCATTACATAATGGGTTAAGGGTCACCAGCGGTGATTGGACACTGGCACAACCAATAGAAGACAGTTCCCCTCCATATAACCCCTCGCATCAGGGGAGCACCTCAGTTTTTTCGCCAGTGTCTAAAGGTGTTGGACGCGATAGGATGTGCTAAAGGAAAGCTCTGCCAAGGAGACCCTCTGAGGGTAAAAGAGCTATGCTTTTGGACCCATCCAAGATGCCTAAAGTAAGCCAAAACTGGATGGGATCCGGGCCTCACGTGTGAGGCGTCGCCTGTAATGTCTCTCTTCGGAGGACTGGGCTCTAAGATCCAGCACTTTTGCTACTTCGCTAAAAGTCCTGGTAAGAGTCTTGTACAAGGCCCAGGGGAGAGGTATCCTTTTAAATAGGAACCCATATCCCTGAAGGTTGGCACACATAGCCCGCCGTGAGGGGTGAAGTTTGGTATCTGTCTGAAAATTTCAGCAGAAAAAACCTGCGGCGAGGTATTGCTGTCGTGGACTATCTGGACGATCTTCTGCTAAGAGCAGAAAGTGGCTCAGACTTAGAGGAAAGGTGACTATCGTTAATTAGACCCTCAGGGACTTCGGATGGTTCCTGAAGATTCAGGAGTCAGTCCTGGTCCAGACTCAGTGTCTGGAGTATGTAGTTCTGATTCTGGACTCCTTTGAGGCAAAGGTATCCTACCTCTGGAGAAGTTGCGGACACTTCAGTCTGCGGTGCGGGTGCTGACATCCCGAAAATGGTTGTCAATCCGTTTTTTGCATGAGAGTCCCGGGACTCATGGTGGCCTCCTTCGCGGCCGTTCTGTATGCCCAATCACACACCAGGGCGTTGCAGAAGGAGATCTTGTCCACCTGGGACAAATCCCTGTTGTCCTTGGATCTTCAGATCCAGGTGATTCACCTGGTCAGGGCGTCCCTGACATGGTGGTTGAGATCCTCGGCTCTTCGGTCCGGAAAGTCGGTACTCACGACGGACACCAGCCTGACGGGCTGGGGTGGAGTCTGGGCAGTCCTGTCGGCTCAAGGCCTTGGACTCCGGACGAGCCCGTTTTACCAATCACTGTTCTGGAAATACGGGCCATCAGACTGTGTCTCTCCTCAGGTCGGAGAGAGTACGGGGTCGCTCCATCAGGAGCCAGTCGGACAACGCCACGGCGGTGGTGTATGTAAACCATCATGGGGGGGACTCGGAGCTCAGCTGTGGCTTCCGAGGTAGTCCGTATCCTGAAGTGGGCGGGAAGAAACGTGCTCTGTAGGCCATTTCCATTCTGGGCATAGACAATGGGCAGGCGGACTATCTGAGTTGCCAATCGCCAGACGCCGGACCAAGAAGAGTGGTCCTTGCATATTTCAACTCCTTTGCCGACGGTGGGGCACGCCGGATGTGGACCTAATGGCTTCTCGACTCAATCGTAAGGGTCGAGGTTGTGGCCAGATCCAGGGATCCTTGGGCGATGCCTCGGATGCGTTGGTGGCCCCATAGGGTCCTTATCGCCTGATGTAAACTCTGGTGATCCTAATTGTTCCGGATTGGCCTCAGCGTCACTGGTACGCTGATCTGGTACGTCTCGTCGCGGACGTTCCCTGGCGGTTGCTGATGAGGGAGGACCTTCAGTCTCAAGGTCCTATGTTTCATCCGGCTTACAGTCTCTGGCTTTAACGGCAGGGCTGTTGAAAGCCAGGTGTTGAGGGGCCGAGGTCTCTCGGACTCGGTCATTTTGACCATGTTAAGGACACGGAAGTCTTCCTCCAGGCAGATCTATCACCGTGCCTGGAAAGCTTATCGCCATATGCGAAGCGCTGGACTGGCGTCCTCGGACGTATTCCATCCCCAGAATCCTGCGTCCTCTGCAGTGTGGAGTGGGAGAGGTATCCTTTTAAATAGGAACCCATATCCCTGAAGGTTGGCACACATAGCCCGCCGTGAGGGGTGAAGTTTGGTATCTGTCTGAAAATTTCAGCAGAAAAAACCTGCGCCACTGGGGGGAGTAAAGAGCTGAGTGTAAAACTCACCTCGCTCTGCTTCAGTGTCTGCTTCGGCAAAGTACACTGTCTGTCCCTCTGCTGCTGAGCTGGCTTGGGCGCCTCCCTCCTCCTCTCGGATGGCTGACCAGACACCTGCAGAAGCAGGTAAAGTTGGAACAAGGGCTGGTGAGAGGGAGCTCCACTCTCACTGTTACCGCCGCCATTAGAGCAGCGCGCGCGCGCTTTATCGGAGGGGGGGCGGGAGGGCGCAAATGACACGTGCGCGGGCACGTAGGGCGCGCGCATGCACGGAAACGGCGCAAAATTTTTAAAAGATGTCAGTGTGCAGAAGCGCTGCAGAACAAGCAAGTTCGTTTTTTTTCTCTCTCTCTTGGCAGGGATACACAGCAGCGATACAGGGACGTAAGACTTCATGTGGTTGGGCTGGGTACTTCCTAGAAGACATCCACTTTATGCATAGCTTTGTGTTTTTAAGGTTGCATACTTTATGTAAATTGCTGAACTGAGCACAGTAATATATGCATTAGAGTACCTTGTGTTTTTTTCTGAGCAGTATGCCTTCCAGGGGAAAGAATGCTGACAAAAAAGCACCGCTGCCTGAGACAGGAGGCCCTAGCCGTGCTAACTCGGTACCTTCCTCTCCTGTGTTGCCGGACGCAGCTGTACAGGATGAGCCATTACCTCTGTCAGGTATGGCGGCTTCCCCAGTGAAGCCTGGGCCTGCGTATGTCACTGAAGACACTTTGTCAGCAGCCCTAAATAATCTGGAGGAGAGAATTGCTACTTTGATCGCTAAATCCTCTAAAAAGGACAATAAGCGAAGCAGATCTCCTCCAGTTGTTGACCTCCCTGCAGAAGTATCTGAGGAGGAGGATGAGGATGATGCTACACAAGCAGAGGATGAGGAGTCAGACGGATCAGGGATATCAGATGAGCCTTTCTCTACATCCCAGATTCTGAAGTCGCAGGTGCAATGTTATGCAGGAACAGTGCGATCTGCATTTAAGTTACCCTCTTCGGAGGTAACTGAATCACCTGTCTCCTCCCTAGGTTCATTAAGATCCCCGCAGGGTGCATGCTCCTTTCCGGTTCATCCATTGCTAGAGGATCTAATGTACGCAGACTGGCAACACCCAGATAAGCGTTTCTCACCTCCAAAAAAGTTTGACATTCTTTATCCTATGGAGGAAATTTTTTTAAAGAAATGGAGCCTGCCTTCTGTAGATGCGGCTATTTCTTGTGTAAATAAGAACCTGACGTGTCGGTGGACAATGTGCAAGTATTTAAAGATCCTTCTGAGAAGAAATTGGAATCCCTACTTAAGTCTTGCTTTCTTTTGGCCGGCTCAGTTACCCAACCTGCAGTAGCAGCAGTCGGTATGTGTCAGGTCATCAGCCAACAGGTAAAGCAGGGGCTGAAGGAGCTGCCTCCAGAGCAGGCAAAAAATTGGAAGAATTTGCCAAAAGCCTTATGCTTCACGGTGGATGCCATGAGAGATTCTATTATGCAGGCATCACGCCTTACACTCCAACTGGTACATATGCGTAGGGTGCTGTGGCTTAAGCATTGGTCAGCGGAAGTCCCATGCAAAAAGCTGTTGGCAAGTTTCCCCTTCCATGGCGAACGCCTATTTGGGGAAGATTTAGAAAAATATATCCAAAGGATATCAAGTGGTAAAACGACTCTTTTACCTGAGAGAAAGAAAAACAAGAGGCCTTGTTTTAAACGCTCTTTCCCCAGCTCCCGGGAAACCTGCCTCTAGCCAGTGGCGACGGCATTTTCAGCAACCCACAAAAGCCAAAGGAAATCAGGCTCAGAGGAACAAAAAGCAGTGGGGTGCAAGAGCTAATAAGCAGGACCCCAAGACCTCTCAGTGAAGGGGCGCCCCCGCTCGGCCGAGTGGGGGGAAGGCTCCGTCAGTTCTCAGCAACTTGGCGGACAGAAACCCAGGACAAGTGGGTTGTATCCACAATATCCTCAGGGTACAGACTGGAATTTCGAGAGATCCCATCTTCGCAATTCCGAGGTTCAAGACTCTCCAAGGATCCACAAAAGAGAGGATCCTTCAAGGGTTTGAATCACTTACTGGCTCAAGGGGTGGTTACAGATGTACCCCAAAAAGAGCAGGGTTCAGGTTTTTACTCAAACCTCTTTGTGATTCCAAAGCCAAATGGAGACGTCAGACCCATCCTGGATCTAAAATCTCTAAATCGGTTTCTGAACGTGCGCCATTTTCGAATGGAAACGATCTGATCCGTGGTCGCCACCTTGCAAGGCGGAGAATTCATGGCGTCCATAGATATCAAGGACGCATATTTACACATACCCATCCTCCCCGCTCACCAAAAATTCTTAAGGTTTGCGGTGGAACAGCGCCACTTTCAATTTGTGGCCCTGCCCTTTGGTGTAGCCACCGCGCCCAGAGTATTCACAAAGGTACTAGCTCCCCTGTTGGCAAATCTGAGGACACAGGGCATAGCGGTAACAGCCTATCTAGACGATCTACTGGTGATAGATCAGTCAAAAGAGGGATTAGATCACGCTGTGCTCACTACAGTAAGATACCTGGAGCATTTAGGATGGATTATAAACTTACAAAAATCCTCTCTTCAGGCCCAAAGAAGGATAGTATACTTGGGCATGATCATAGATACAGCCCAAAACAAGGTATACCTGCCAGAGCCAAAGATACAGTCTCTGAAAGATCTGATCCACAAGGTCAAAGCAAACAAGAGGCCGTCTGTTCGCCTTTGCATGAGGCTATTGGGGAAGATGGTAGCCTCCTTCGAGGCTGTCCCTTACGCCCAGTTTCATTCGAGACTGCTTCAAGGCAATATTTTAGCCGCCTGGAACAGGAAGAGCCAAGCTCTGGATATACCCATGCGCCTGTCCTCGCAAGTACGCCAAAGCTTCAGTTGGTGGCTAGAAGCCAAGAACTTACGGAAGGGAAAATGCTTTCTCCCGGTCTCCTGGAAGGTGGTGTCTACGGATGCCAGCCTATCGGGCTGGGGTGCAGTATTCGAAGAGGCTTCTGCCCAGGGAACCTGGGCCAAGACCCAAGGGATCCTGCCCATCAATGTACTAGAGATCAGGGCAGTATATCTAGCCCTCAAAACCTGGACATACAGGTTACAGGGCCACCCAGTTCGGGTTCAATCCGACAATGCTACGGCAGTAGCTTACATCAATCACCAAGGAGGCACCCGCAGTCGGGCTGCTCAAAAGGAGGTGAACCGGATTTTGACATGGGCAGAAGAGCATGTACCTTGCCTTTCGGCAATCTTCATCCCTGGGATAGAAAACTGGCAAGCAGACTATCTGAGTCGTCAGCAGCTATTACCAGGAGAGTGGTCTCTCCACCCCGAGGTCTTTCAGGCCATATATCTGAGATGGGGAAACCCAGATGTAGACCTGCTAGCCTCCAGGTTCAACAAGAAATTGGACAACTTTGTGTCCAGGACGAGAGATCCTCTGGCCTACGGAGTAGATGCTCTAATAGCTCAGTGGAATCAGTTCTCACTAATCTATGCATTCCCCCCGATCCCTCTTCTACAAAGACTTCTTCGCAGGATCAAAGAGGAGGGGATACCAGTAATCCTAGTGGCCCCAAACTGGCCCAGGAGGCCTTGGTACGCCGAGATCGTAAAGATGGCGAAAGGAAGGCCCTGGAAGCTTCCGCTTCAACACGACCTGCTGTCACAGGGTCCAGTATTCCACCCTTCCTTACAAGGGCTAAATTTGACGGCCTGGCTGCTGAGACCCACATTTTGAAAAAGAGAGGAGTCTCTGGTCCAGCTCTTTCTACGCTCATTAATGCTAGAAAGCCAGCCTCCAGACTCATCTATCATAGAGTCTGGAAAGCATACGTTTCCTGGTGTGAATCTAGAAGTTGGAACCCTCAGAAATATGAAATAAGCAGGATTCTTGCCTTTTGCCAGTTAGGAGTGGATATGAAATTAGCCCTTAGTACCATCAAGGGTCAAATATCGGCTCTATCAATATTTTTTCAGAGACCATTAGCATCTCATTCCCTAGTTCGGGCCTTCATTCAGGGGGTACTGAGGTTAAATCCTCCAGTCAGGTCTCCCTTGTGTCCATGGGATTTAAATTTGGTATTGTCGGTGTTGCAAAAGCAACCTTTTGAACCTATTCGCCATATTCCTTTAATTATATTACTGTATTTATCGGCGTATAACACGCACTTTTTTCCCCTTAAAATCAGGGGAAAATCGTGGGTGCGTGTTATACGCCGATACCCACTGATCCCGGCGATCTCCGCTGACTGAGCGGAGCGCAGCGATCGCCGCCGAGATACACATAGCCGAGTGTACTCGGCTATACTCTGCTTTTCTCGGCTCTGCTCACAGTCACGCCCAGTCCCGCCATTGGACCTGTGATATGTCCATCATAGGGCGGGACTCGGCGTGACTGTGAGCGGAGCCGAGAAAAGCCGAGTATAGCCGAGTACACTCGGCTATGTGTATCTCGGCGGCGGCTCCGCCCAGTCCCTGCGTCTCTGCGTCCCTGCGTTCTCGGCGGCGTTCGCCCCGCTCCGCCTAGTCTCGGCGGCGCCAATTTTGAAAACTGGGGCAAGGCTGCACTTAGCAAAGGCTGCACTGGACACTGGGCAAAGCTACACTGGGCAAAGCTACACTGGGCAAAGCCTGCACTGGGCAAAGCCTGCACTGGACACAGGCTGCACTGGACACAGGCTGCACTGGGCAAAGGCTGCACTGGACACTGGGCAAAGGCTGCACTGGACACTGCTGACAAGGCTGCAATGGACACTGCTGACAAGGCTGCAATGGACACTGCTGACAAGGCTGCAATGGACACTGCTGACAAGGCTGCAATGGACACTGCTGACAAGGCTGCATTTAAATGTAAGTTTTTTTTTTTTCCTTCCCTCCTAAAAGTTTTTTTCCCTAAAATTCCCTCCTAAACTTGGGGTGCGTGTTATACGCCGGTGCGTGTTATACGCCGATAAATACGGTAAGTAGGAAATTGGCCTTTTTGATTGCTATTGTTTCTGCTAGAGTATCAGAACTAGCAGCTCTTTCTTGTAAAGAGCCTTATCTAAATTGTCACAAGGACAAAATTGTACTACGACCCCATCCTGCCTTTCTACCTAAGGTAGTGTCGGCTTTTCACTTGAATCAAGACATTGTTTTGCCTTCTTTTTTACCAAACCCGCGGACGGCGGGGGAAAAGTTGTTGCACTCTCTAGAGCTAGTGAGAGCGGTAAAGGTGTATCTGCAAGCAACCGCTCAGATACGTAAAACAGATGTTTTGTTTATTTTGCCAGATGGTCCCAAGAAGGGCCAAGCGGCATCAAAATCCACCATTTCCAGGTGGATTAGACAGGTAATTGTTCAAGCTTCTGGTTTAAAGAACAGGACTCCTCCTTTTTCTGTTAAGGCGCACTCTACCAGGGCGATAAGTGCTTCATGGGCAGTGCACCACCAGGCTTCGATGGCTCAGATCTGTAAAGCTGCAACTTGGTCTTCAGTCCACACATTTTCCAAATTCTATCAAATAGATGTGAAAGGACATGAGGATTCCGCCTTCGGGCGAAGTGTGCTGCAGGCAGCAGTATAGGGCTTCTTGTCCGCAAGCGGCCTATTTGATCTGGGTCTCCCACCCTTCATATTGAGCATTGCTCTGGGACGTCCCATTATGTAATGACTGGCTCTGTGTCCCGTGGTGTACGATAAAGAAAACAGGATTTTTATAACAGCTTACCTGTAAAATCCTTTTCTTGGAGTACACCACGGGACACAGAGGTCCCCCCCTTCTTATGGGAACCTTACTGCTTTGCTACAAAAACTGAGGTGCTCCCCTGATGGGAGGGGTTATATGGAGGGGAACTGTCTTCTATTGGTTGTGCCAGTGTACAATCACCGCTGGTGACCCTTAACCCATTATGTAATGACTGGCTCTGTGTCCCGTGGTGTACTCGAAGAAAAGGATTTTACAGGTAAGCTGTTATAAAAATCCTGTTTTTTATGCACAAACGCCCTAACGTCACTTTGTTGTGCCACGGACAGGGTATCCGTGATGGGAACGTTAGGTGTCACGGGTACCCGGTCGGTTGGAGGTGGGGACGTGGCCAGTAAAGTCTCTCGGTCCTTCAAGGGTTTTAAGAGATTCACATGGTAAATTTGGTGTGGTTTCCTTTTCCCTGGCTGGTAGACTTTGTAGTTTTACCTCCCCACCCTTTCGACAACCTCAAAGGGACCCTGCCACTTGGCTAAAAACGTACTTTCCACCGTGGGAACCAGTACCAACACTCTGTCCCCAGGGCTGAAAGTACGGACCCTGGCACTTCGGTCATAGACCCTCCTTTGGGCCTCATGGGCTCGCTCCATATGTTCTCGCACCAGGGGTAGGACAGTTGCGATTCGATCCTGCATCAAGGAGACATGCTCTATGATGCTTCTATATGGGGTTGCCTCACCTTCCCATGTTTCGTTGGCAACATCTAGCAGCCCCCTGGGATGCCTACCATACAAGAGTAAAAAAGGGGGAATAGCCTGTAGACGCCTGCGGAACCTCACGTATTGCAAACATGAGATATGGCAGCAAAAAATCCCAGTTTTTCCCATCTTTGTCTACCACCTTTTTCAGCATACTTTTCAAAGTTTTATTAAATCTTTCGACCAGACCATCCGTTTGGGGGTGGTAGACAGAGGTACGGAGATGGGAGATTTTGTATAACTTACAAAGCTCTTTTGGTAACCTTGGACCTTGGAGGGGGTGCCCTGATCGGTTAAGATCTCTTTTCGGATCCCCAGTCGACTAAAGACATGGACCAATTCCTTGGCGATAGCCTTAGCAGAGGTATTGCGCAAGGGTATGGCCTCAGGATAGCAAGTCGCATAGTCCAGGATCACCAGAATATGCTGGTGACCGCGGACAGATTTCACAACCGGCCCCACTAGGTCCATGCCAATCCTCTCAAAGGGGACCTCGATTATTGGCAAAGGAACAAGGGGGCTGCGAAAATGGGGTGACGGTGCCGACATTTGGCACTCGGGGCACGATTCGCAGTACTCCTTGACATCTGCATGCAACCCGGGCCAGAAAAATCTCTGGGCGATTCTCTCCCTTTTTTTTTTTCAACACCGAGATGCGGAAGGCTCTGGGAACTAGTAGCTGTTCTACCTCGTACTCTCCATGTTTTATCACTCGATACAATAATAGGATTTTTATAACGGCTTACCTGTAAAATCCTTTTCTTGGAGTACATCACGGGACACAGAGCGACATAGTCATTACTATGTGGGTTATATAGATACCTTCAGGTGCTGGCACTGGCAACTTCCAAAACCGGAAGTACCCTCCCCTATATAAGCCCCTCCCATCCGGGAGTACCTCAGTTTTGTAGCAAAGCAATAAGTGTCCCCAAAAGAGGGGTGGGAGCTCTGTGTCCCGTGATGTACTCCAAGAAAAGGATTTTACAGGTAAGCTTATATAAAAATCCTATTTTCTTTCTCGTACATCACGGGACACAGAGCGACATAGTCATTACTATGTGGGATGTCCTAAAGCAATGCCCAATGAGGGGGGGGGATACACCATACATAAGCTGAGCGCTATCAGACATGAGGATCTTTTGCGGCCTGCAACACACTGCGCCCAAAGGCGACATCCTCCTGACTTCTAACGTCCACCTGGTAGAACCTAGTAAACGTGTGTACTGAAGACCATGTTGCGGCCTTACAGATTTGAGCCAGGGAGGCCTGGTGATGCACTGCCCATGAAGTTCCAACTGCTCTCGTGGAGTGCGCTCTAACTTTGAACGGAGGCGGTCTCCTTCTCAAGCCATAGGCTTGCATTATGACCTGTCGAATCCACTTGGCTAAAGTAGATTTTGACGCTGCCTGACCCTTTCTGGGGCCTTCCGGCAGAATAAACAAAGTATCCGTTCTGCGAATCTGAGCAGTGGCTTTTAGATAAGCTTTAACTGCTCTTACTACATCCAAAGAATGCAATAACTTTTCCTCTACCGAACTAGGTTTGGGAAAAAACGAAGGAAGAACCACATCTTGGTTCAAATGAAACCTCGATACCACCTTAGGAAGAAAGGCTGGATGAGGACGTAACACTATTCTGTCCTTATGGATAACCAGATATGGCTCTTTACAGGACATAGCTGCTAATTCCGACACTCTTTTAGCCGAACAAATGGCTACTAGAAAAATCAATTTCCTGGTGAGAAGAACCAAGGAAATATGCTGTAATGGTTCAAATGGTTGTTTCTGTAGAACCGACAACCAGGTTTAGATCCCATGGACATATGGGAATATTAACCGGAGGACTAATACGCATCACTCCTTGTATAAAGGTTTTGACTAGTGAATGCGAAGCCAAGGGCCTTTGAAAAAATATTGACAAGGCCGAAATCTGACCCTTGATAGTACTCAAGGCAAGCTTCCTATCTACAGCCCACTGTAGGAAGTCCAGAATCCTACCTATTACGTACTTACGTGGATGCCATTTCTTGGGCTCACACCACGCGATGTACGCCTTCCAGATTCTATAGTAGATCTGCCTGGATACCGGCTTCCTGGCATTGATCATGGTAGATACCACAGGATTAGAGAGCCCTCTCTTTTTTAGAATGTGGGCTTCAATAGCCAGGCCGTCAAACCTAGGGCTGGTAAGGAAGGGTGGTATAACGGTCCTTGCGAAAGCAGGTCCGGACGATGTGGGAGAGTCCAAGGACTCCCCACTGACATTTTTACAATCTCCGCGTACCATGCTCTTCGGGGCCACGCTGGAGCCACCAGAATCACTGGTTTCTTTTCTACCCTGATTCTGCGGAGTAATCGAGGTAACATTGATCCCAAGGGAACACTAGGGCATCCGAGCCGCAAGCTAGGGGATCCCTTGTCCAAGAGACAAACCTGCCCACCTTTGCGTTGAATCTGGATGCTAGCAGATCTACATCCGGTGTTCCCCACCGCTGACATATTGTCCGAAAAACCTCGGGGTGAAGGGACCATTCCCCTGAGCATAATTGTTGGCGACTTAGAAAGTCCGCCTTCCAATTCTCCACTCCTGGAATGAATACCGCGGATATGGCTGGGACATATCTTTCTGCCCATTTCAGGATGCAATTTACTTCCCTCTGGGCTGCACGACTCCTGGTGCCACCCTGATGATTGATATATGCCACTGCCGTGGCATTGTCTGATTGAATTCTGACAGGGGACCCTTGGAGTTTGGATGTCCATGCTACTAGGGCATACCGGGCTGCTCGTATCTCTAAGAGATTGATGGGCAGGGCCTTTTCCACATCCGACCATCTGCCCTGGAGAGACCATTGCTCCAGTACTGCTCCCCAGCCTATAAGGCTGGCATCTGTAGTGACCACCTTCCAAGAAATCGGACTGAAGGATTTCCCTTTTTCCAGATTCTGGGGAACCAACCACCAACAGAGGTTCTTGCGAACGGAAGGGGACAAGGACATTGGTAAGCCTAGGGCCTGAACTTTCTTGTTCCAGGCTGACAGTATGGCCCTTTGCAAATTCCTTGAATGGAATTGACCGTAGGGTACTGCTTCGAATGATGCCACCATTTTTCCCAGCAGCCTCATGCACAGGCGTATGGACGGTTGTCTTTTTGTACCCACTAAGTGGATCAAATCTCTCAAAGACAACACCTTTTTTCGAGGCAAGAATATTTTCTTCTGGCCTGAATCTAGCCTTAGCCCCAAGTATTCCAGACTTTTGACTGGTTTTAGGGCCGACTTGTCTCGGTTGATAATCCAACCGTGAGATTCCAGATACTTGATTGTCTTGTGAACGACCACTTCTAGTTTTTTCACTGAGTGGTCTATCAGCAACAAGTCGTCTAGATATGCCATTATCGTTACACCTTGCGTTCTTAGATTGGCCAATAATGGGGCCAGAATTTTTGTGAACACTCGTGGTGCTGTGGCCAGACCGAAGGGTAAGGCTCTGAACTGAAAATGGCGCCCTTCTACTGCAAAGCGTAGAAATTTTTGGTGGACTGGAAAGATGGGAATGTGCAAATAAGCATCTTTGATGTCGATCGAGGCTAACCATTCCTCCCCTTGTAGGGCAGTGGCCACTGATCGGATCGACTCCATCCGGAAAGTCCTGATATGCAGGAATTTGTTTAGCCCTTTTAGATTTAATATGGGCCTCACGTCCCCGTTTGGCTTCGGGACTGTAAAGAGGTTTGAGTAAAACCCGAACCCCCATTCTTCCAGGGGAACCTCCATAATTACTCCTTGGAGCAATAGTTGTTCTAGTGCCAACAGGAGGGACTCTCTCTTCCGGGGATCCCTTGGCACGTTTGACCTCATAAAATGGGAAGGAGGAGAGTCTTTTAACTCCAATCTGTATCCCAGACTTACTGCGGAGAGCACCCATCTGTCTCTGATCGTGTCCCGCCAGGTCTCTGCGAACAACTGGAGTCTTCCCCCCACCCGATTGAGTGTGGGCAACCCTTCATGCATTTGACTTTGGAGGAGGTTTTGTATCTCTCCTGACCCAGGGTTTTTTATTACCCTGCGATTGTCCCTGATTTTTACCCCCGGGATTTGACCGAGGAGGCCGTCGGAACTGTTTCACAGCCGATGCCCCAGGGACTGGAGAAGCAGGCCTCTTAAAAGAGGGACCTCTAACTCTGTTTTTAACCGGCAAGAGTGTACTTTTACCGTTGGAAATTTTCTGGATATATTTGTCCAGGTCTTCCCCAAATAAGCGTTCACCATGAAATGGGAAGCTAACCAGCAATTTTTTACAGGGAGCTTCAGCAGACCAGTTTTTGAGCCATAGAAGCCTGCACATATGTACTACAGACAGCGTAAGGCGGGAGGCCTGATGGATTGAATCCTTTATGGCATCAACCGCAAAGCATAAGGCTCTAGGTAGATCAGCTAGGGCAAGGGCCTGCTGATCTGGCAAGTCCCTTTTTAAGACTTGTTTCAACTGATCCTTCACTGCTTGGCAGACCCCAATAGCTGCCACTGCTGGTTGTGTCACCAAGCCTGCTGTAGAAAAAGCAGATTTTAATAAGGACTCCAATTTTTTATCTATTGGGTCCTTGAATATTTGGACATTATCCACTGGACATGTCAGTGATTTATTCACACAAGAGATGGCTGCGTCCACTGTAGGGACCCTCCATTTTTTGATGAACTTATCCTCCATGGGATAGACCATCGGAAATCTCTTGGGGGGAGTAAATATTTTATCAGGATGTTCCCAATCCTGGTACATGAGCCCTTCCAATAAAGGGTGAAGTGGAAAGGAACAGACAGTCTGGGGAGCTTTTAGCGACCCCAGCGAGGAGACAGTAGTGGTTGATGGTTCTGCAAGGTGCATTTTAAATGCTGATCGGACCATGTTAGTCAAAGACTGAACCCATAATCTTTCAGCTTGAGATGCTGAGAAAGGTTCCTCCACAGTTGATTCCTCTATAACAGAATCAACCTCCTCCTGATCCCCTTCAGGCAGGTCGATCCCTGTATGGGACTGTTGCTCCGCTAACAGGTACTCTGAAGGAGGAGACGGAGATCGGGCGTGCTTTCCCTGTGACAGGGAGGCAGCGATTAATGTTGACAATCTCTCTTCTAATCCTCCCAGAGCTGAGGAAAAAACCTCCTCTGTTACATACACAGGAGCAGGTGAACTGAGGACAGCCACAGTACCAGGTACTCCTGCATAGAGGTCGACCGATATGGGTTTTTCTCTGGCCGATGCCGATGCCGATATTTAGAAATCGCTGTGGCCGATGGCCGATATATGATGCCGATTTTTTTGGGCCGATATGTTAGGCCGATGAAGGGGAAAAAAAAAAACTAACAGTTGGACCCCTTTCACACTGGGGTGTTTTTCAGGCACTTTTGGGCTAAAAATAGCACCTGTAAAAATGGCTGCAAAACATCTCCCCTGCAGTCTGAGTGTGAAAGCCTGAGTGCTTTCACACTGAGGCGGTGCGCTGGCAGGACGTTAAAAAAAAGTCCTGCAAGCAGCATCTTTGGAGCGGTGTATACCGCTCCTCCATCACTACTGCCTATTGAAATTAATGGGCACTGCTGCTGAAGCGCCTGCAAAGCGCTTCTGCAGCGGTGCTACACGGGCGCATTTAACCTCTTCATCGGCCGCTAGCTGGGTTATAAGCACCCCGCTAGCAGCCGAATATCGCCGCTAAAATTATGGTAAAGCGCAGCTAAAACTAGCTGCATTTTACCGCCAACGCCTGCCCGCTCCAGTGTGAAAGCAGCTGAGTTCCGCCAAAAAAAAATATATATATTAAAAGTCAGCAGCTACAAATACTGCAGCTGCTGACTTTTAATATATGGACACTTACTTGTCCTGGGCGCCCGCGATGTCGGCACCCGAAGCCGATCTCTCTCTCGGGTGCTGCCGCCGCCATCTTCGGTAAGGGAATCAGGAAGCAGGCACAAAAACAGGTAATCAAAACTTTGACGAAAAAAAAAGGTTAGTTTTATTTAACATTCATTAAAGTGTATTTTTTTCCCAAAGAATTGCGTTTGAAAGACCGCTGCGCAAATACCGTGTGACATAAAATATTGCAACAACCGCCATTTTATTCCCTAGGGTCTCTGCAAAAAAAAAATATATAATGTTTGGGGGTTCCAAGTGATTTTCTAGCAGAAAAGACAGGATTTTTACTTGTAAGCTACAAGTGTCAGAAAAGATTTAGCCTTTAAATGGTTAAACTGAGAACTTCTACTCACAAGTTCAGTTCATTGATAAGAAGAAACATTTGTAACTTTTCTCTCTCACTTGGCAGGCTGCCCAAAGATGAGTCACTGCATGGGAAACTTCAGGCAACTTGTATTGACTTCTATGAGAGATGTCATTTCCAAGCCGCGCTGAAGTTTTTTTTTTTTTTTTAATATCGGCTTCTATTCTCAGAATATCGGCCAAAGCCGATTAATGAAAAAATGCCAAAAATCGGCCGATATATCGGCCGACCGATATATCGGTCGACCTCTACTCCTGCAGGGTCTCTACGGTCACTAACCTCTGAATTTTCAGGGGAGACTGGTGCAGCAGAAGCATGCCCAAGATCCTCAGAGCCCGATGGAGACCCCTTTCGCTTCCTGGAAGATTTAGTTCCGGAGCTTCTGGACGGCATATTCCTAAGCCCAAAGCCGAGGTATTCCAGCCGTAATACACCCCTTTTACTGAGAATAGTCTAGCACAATTGCTGCTATATAACAGTTGGTGTCTACTAAAGTGCCTTTCTAGGGGATGCCTGCATCAACCGCCTCTGTGTGCCTTTTTTACTGTTGCTAGCTCTGTCTGTGCACTTCAATAGCCAGCTTCTTTGCCTTTAAACATGCTGGACGCCCGCACATGCGCAGTAGCGCCGCGGCACACACCGAGCGTCATCCACCCGCTCCGCCCCTTTTTCCAGATCGCCTCTATATAGAGAGGCGCGTGCACGCGCACGCGCGCGGGCACGTGCACCTTCGGCGCCTTTTTTGAAAAAACCAAGGAGCTAGATGGGAGCCAGGGTCCCTGCCGCAGGGCCCGGGGATGGATGAGCGCAGCAACAGGGCAGAGGAGACAGCTTCCCAGCAGAGAACTTACCAACTGCCTGGATTTGACTTCGGAGGAAAAAAATACACATTACAAGAAAAAAAAAAACCATAGCGGCCTCTAGTGTTTAACACATGTACCGCGGTCTTACGTTTTTTTTTTTTTCTTGCCTACTATTAAAATTTTTACATTTTCTCAGTAGTAACAGGCATGCACAGAATATTTAGCGGGAATACCTTAGGTAACAGGCAGAAAGACAGACAAAATAGGCTTGGGGGTCCCCCAATAGAACCAAGTTCCTGAGGGCCCCCACTTACCTTTTCCTCGCCGCAGGACTCTGTTTGGTACACAGAAGCCCAAACTTCACCTATCACGGCAGGCATTGTAATTAAACCTTCAGGGACCGGGTTCCCAAGGATTCCACTCCCCTAGACCTGTATAGCACCCTGCACAGAAAACATCTTGGTCGTGGGTATGACCAGAGCTCTGGATCACAGGGTCCAGCCCTCCTAAGAGAGGCATTACAGGCAAAACCTTGCTCTTCTCTTGCAAGGCCCAGGTACCGACCGTTTAGCTATGAAGCTTTTTTGGTCGGATCCGGAATAGCTTACTGAGGCCCAAAAGAACCTGTACGCAAGCTCAGTGAAAAACACATGTTACTTCTTGGCCAACACCTTAGACACTGGCAAAAAACTGAGGTACTCCCGGATGGGAGGGGCTTATATAGGGGAGGGTACTTCCGGTTTTGGAAGTTGCCAGTGCCAGCACCTGAAGGTATCTATATAACCCACATAGTAATGACTGTCGCTCTGTGTCCCGTGATGTACGAGAAAGAAAAATTGTTTTTAATTGCCATGTAGGGGAAAGGCACCACCCAATTAGGATCCACCATCTTAACGTTTTCCCTGGCTCTCATGAGGGTGGCCTCTCGTAGTACTCGGTACAGAAATCCTCTCTCCTGACCTCTAAATCGGGTACCACATTTTGGCTACTCTCAATGTCAGGGTCAGAGGGGTTCTCCTGTTCGTTACCCTTAGGCTGGGAGCTAGCTTCCAGGTCCTCCGGCTCCCCAGCCATGACAGGGAAAGGAAGAGGGTCTCAGGCTTCCTCGATCCCACCAACAGCATCTCTTTCCCTTTGGCAAAAAGGGTCTGATGAGAGTCCCCGTGCTTCCCCAGCAGGGGGAGCTCTATCTACCAGCCTCCCTTTGCTCTCCCATAAATTCCAGAAATGGGGAAAATCTCTTCCCACTAAAGCTTTGACGGTACCACCCCCACTGAATGTGTTACACTGCCCCAGGGGGTATCAACCTCAACCACCGCTGTCTGGTAGTCTCGAGTGTCCCCATGGATGCAAATTACCCCAATAGTACTGGGGTGTAGTTTTGTGGTGTTCACACAATCACTCCTGACTAGGGTCACCACACTACCAGAGTCTAGCAGGGCTGTCAGTGGCTTTCCAACCACTGAAATAACACACATCTGTTTTTCAATGCGACTCTGACATGATGCAGTACATGTGACCTGTGCAAACAAAGAAATGCGTCTTTTCATATAAGCATAATCGCATGGCATAGGTTCATCATTTATAGGACAGTTTGCAGCAATATGCCCTAATGCATGGCAACGAAAACATCTTCTATGCTCAACCCCCAGTCCTCTCAACGGTCCCAAAGACCTTCCTGGCTGCTTTGGCCAGTCTCCAGGTCTAGGAACCACAGTCTCATCAGTTGTAACAGTCTTATCAAATCTCCCCAAGCTCTTGGACCCCGTAACAGTCTTACCAGAACCGCCGGGATATCTTGCTCCCCTAGACACACCGAAGTGGGGCGTAGATGGATTCACCAAGTCCTCAGTAGCACTGTACCTCTCCACTAGGTCGAACAGTTGGGCTGCAGTTTTTGGGTCGCCCTGTCCGACCCACTTCCTCCAGAGCAGCAGGGAGCGCGCGCAGATACCGGTCCATTACCACACGCTCCACGATCTGCGGGCCTGTTAAGGTCTCTGGCTGCAACCACTTCTTGGTGAGGTGGACCAGGTCAAACCTTTGTGAACGAGGTGGCTTGTTGCTGGAGTAGGACCACTGATGCATCCGCTGGGCCCGGATTGCCATGGAGACACCAAAGCGTGCAAGTGTCTCTGTCTTTTAGAGTTTCGTAGTCCTGGGCCTTTATCGGGTTCTAGGTCAAAATAGGCCTTTTGGGGTTCTCCTGTTAGAAATGGGGCCAAGAGACCCGCCCACTGCTCTTTTTTAGCCATCCTTTGCGGTCAGCAACTCTCAAAGTCGCAAGGTATGCCTCAACATCATCAGCAGATGTCATTTTTTGTAAGTGGTAGGATGCACGTATCATCTTTGCTTCCACTGGCGCAGGAGGTGCGGACCCCTTTTTCAGTTCCACCAGAGCCTCTGCGAACTGCCGGTTCATCTCCTGCTGGGCCGCCTGTTGTGCTGCAGTGGCCTCTGCGACTTGGCGGTTGGTTTCTCGCTGAGCTGCATTGGCCTGTAGCAGGGCCTTTATCATTTCCTCCATCTTTAGAAAAGTACCCACTGAATCCACCACGTGTGGGAGATTAGCTTGTGGGGATCACCTTTTCTCAGAATGAAGGTCAGCGTACAGGCAGTTTCTTTAAAACCTGGCGTACTGCCAGCTTTATTTACAAGTGGTTTGCAATAGTCATACAAAATAAACAAAACAGTAAATCAAATCCTTGCCGTCCGGCGCTAAACTAAACAGTAACTGCTCTATATACGGTGAGGGGCTGGTCCCCGTCACCCACAAAACACAAGGTGAAGCAAACCTTTCTTTTCCAATCCAACAAACAGAGCTCCTCTGACTCAGGTTCCCCTCTGAGTCTCAGGCCAGAGCCCTGCTGTGTTCTCTTCCTGGACTTTTAACTTCCATCTGAGTGTGGACTCAGGTGGACCAGAACCCAGCCTGCCACAGAGGCTGGAAAAACCAGACCGGATTCCCGTTCAGTCTCTTACAATGGACCGAATGCGAGGTGAAATGTAGCAATTGTCATGTATCTCACCTTGCATACCGTCACAGTATGTATTATACTCTCTGGGTTGGCGTGGGTTTCCTCCGGGGGCTCCGGTGTCCTCCCATGCTCTCACGGTATGTGCGCTTCGGCTCTCTGCACAGTATAAACATGTTCAATATGTTTATTGCACATACTATAAATACTTACAGTATCTGTGTGCTGTCTGCGTGGGTTTCTCCTGGGTGTTCCGGTTTCCTCCTACGCTCTGACAGTATGTGCGCCTTTTGGCTCTCTGCAAAGTTTAAACATGTTCCGTATGTTTATCACGCATACTATAATACCTACGCGGAATGGGTATGCAGTCTGTGTGGGTTTCCTCTGGGTACTCCGGTTCCCTTCCACACTCCAATGGTATAGGCGCTATGCACAGCCTAAACTTGTGCGATTTGATTATTCACATGCTAACATACCTACACGGTATGTGTGTGCAGTCTGCGTGGGTTTCCTCCATTTCCATTCACAGTAGATGTATGTATTGTAGTCTCTGGGTCTGCGTGGGGTTCCTCCGGGTACTCCGTTTTCCTCCCACGCGCCAGTGGTGTGCGCGCCTTCGGCGCTATGCACACATAGACATGTTCAAACTGTTTATCACACATACTATAGTACCTACACGATATGCGTATGCAAGTCTGCGTGGGTTTCATCCGGGTGCTCTGGTTTTTCCCCCGCGCTCCAATTGTGTGCGCATTTTCAGCGCTATGCACAGCATAAACATGTGCAATTTGTTTTTTCGCATGCTATCATGCCTACACAGTTGTGTACACAGTCTGCGTGGCTGGTTTCCGCCCACGCCCTAATGATGTGCGCGCCTTTGTCGCTGGCACAGTATAAACGTGTCTAATATGTTTATCCACACATACTAAATTACATACGCCGTATGAACAACAAGAGGATTTGGAAATAATGGGACTTTTAAGGTGCATAAACCACACAAATATCAAAAAATAAATTTTTTAATTATACAAAAAAAAAAAAAATATAGAATATAAAAACCATCATATGAAATAGTTTCAGATAGGCATAAAGACAAATTTCTCTACGTTTCGCCATATAGTTTGGCTTCTTCAGGAGTTTTTGTCGAGCAAATACTGAAACGGAAAAAAAGAAATATAAACACATAATATTGAACACACATCAGATACAGATGAGAACAAAAATATACACAACATTTTAAATGACTGGAAAAAACTATGTCATAATACAAAGGCTCGTATATCAACAATAAAAAAGGAAAAAGAATGAAAATTAAAATAAATCAAAAATATCAAAATTAATCAATTCAATCATTACTTGTAAATTAATGACAGAGAAGACTATAAAAGAGGCTTTTAGTTAATAAGCCAACCTCAGGAGGAGCACCTTTAAAACAAGGGGTCATACGGTGTATCATAGAGGGGGGAATATTGGCAGAAAAACCAAAAGGAGGATGCTAGCAGAGAGGCAGAGGGCCATCTAAGGAGGCAAAAAAGAGAATCAATCAAAAAAAGAAGAAAAAAAGGAAATGTTTGCAACGAATATATTAGTATATAGAAATTATCACAGAGAAATCCGAGATCTTTACCTAGAAACAGCTGCATTGAAAATCAGGCATCAAATTGGAGACAGAAATGTCTCCAAATTTCTATATGCAGTGTCCACTCTAAAAAGAAAAGACACATAATGGAAAAAAAAAGGGAGGTATTCAAGGAAGTATTCAATTCTGACAGACAGAAAATCCCCATAACCAAAGCCATAAGGTCAATACCTGGTCAATTGAGCTGAGAGGTGAGATCTGTCCACAATAGAAAAGCATCCCCAGCCGTTAAGGTGTCAAGTAAAAAATCAATCAATCGGCAATCTAAAGAAGCAAATAAATACACCATAAGGTACAGACCTAAGGCGCTACCAAGGGGACTCGAAATCAACCAAAAAATATTGAATAAAAATACCTTTAACTCATATTGAGACAGTCCTCTCCTCAGGATATCGGCCATGCCACTGACAAACAGGCTGCATGTCCTAATATATACCCCCCTCCACCGTCCCATTGGACGCACAGTGGCGCCAAATCAATGGGCGGAGCGAGCGCGTCATTTCCGACGTCGGGTACCACCAGACGTCAAAACCGGAAGTGACAAATCTCTTATCCGATAACTGGAAATGACCAAACAGGCGCCAGCCCACTCATCGGAACTGACAGGAAGTCATTCCGATCAGCAGGATCTGATGCAGAAATGGACAGACCCGGAAAGGGCATGACTGACCGGCAAGTATGGAAAAGGAGGCCAACATCCTTTTTAGATCAAAAACGGAATCGAAACAAGGGAGCCAGAATGAATAAAGGCAGGAGGGCCTAAGAATAGGCCATCACCTAGACAAAAGGGGAAACCTCGGTCGGACAGCGCCAACCCTGACCCCCCCAATAGAAGGGAAATCAGGATAGACGCCCTGGGCGCCATATGATCACCTAACCCCTTAAAGATACTACCTCTAAGGATGGCTGGCAAAATACAAAAATTTGGTTAATGAAAAATAAAGAATAAAATAAAAATGTGAAAAGGAAAAAAGAATAAAAAGAAAATTGAAATGGAATAAAAAATATAATATAATATAAAAATATATTCTTACTTTTACTTGAAAGGAGCCTTTGAAAATGAAAAATAGCCGAAGCATACACCGTATGTGGTTGTACTATGCTCTTTGTGGCTGAGTGGGTTTCCTCCCACGCTCTAATTGTGCGTTTTGACGCAATACACAGCATAAACTATATGTTTGTACAATCCGCACTTATCAATGGAGTAGCTGCTGGATGGAGCATTGTCATAAGGATCCCTGGTATCAGGTGTACCACCTTCCACCTGCCCTTCGGTGGTGATCAGAAGCGCTGGCTTGGACTGTGTTCGCTATGCTGAGGTTAGCGTTATGCCCGTTAGTGGCTGCGTCTCTGGCATTTCTGAAGCTCAATGACTGGGCAAAAGCCTTTGCTTCATCTATCAGTCGACCAGCAGCTGCACTGCAACTGCTTTAGCCTCTAGGGTCTCTGTGCCCGGGGTGGGTTTGCGCCACCTGTAGAGGCTGAGTTACTGGTCCACTGACCGAGTTTCTTGGGAAGCTCTGTCAGGTTGCCTTTCTTGGCCAACAATTGAGGCACCCCGTAAGCCGGGGCCTCCCTTCTCCGATACATTGCGGGGTCTCTTTTGGATTATCATACCCATCCCGCTGCAGGACGGTCCTGTTGGCCGTGTGCATTTCAAGGGAAGGGTCCTTACATCCGGAGGTGTTTTCACCTCCTTTACCGGAGGTGGGGCATTGGATGTGGACCTTCTGGCCTCTCGACTCACTCACAAGGTGTCGAGACTCGTGGCCAGGTCCAGGGATCCCTGGGCAGACGCGTCAGACGCGTTGGTGGTCGTGGGGGAAGTATCGCCTGATGTATGCTTACCCTCCGCTACTGTTGTTGCCTCGCCTGCTTTGCAGTGTAGGGGCCGAGGCCATTCTGGTGATCCTCATTGCTCCGGAACGGCGACATTGGTACGCCGATCTAGTTCGGCTATTCGCAGACGTTCCTTGGCGACTGCCTATTTGGGTGGACCTTCTGTCTCATGGTCCCATACTTCATCCTGCAGTCCTTTGGCTTTAATGGCATGGCTGTTGACAGCCAGGTGCTGAGGGACCGAGGTCTCTCGGATTCGGTCATCTCATCTATGTTGTGGGCACGGAAATCTTCCTCAAGAAAGATCTATCACCGTACCTGGAAGGCTTACATCGCTGTGTGCGAGGAGCTTGATTGGCATCCACGGACGTATTCCGTTCCCAGGATTTTGCTGTTCTTACAGCGTGGGTGACCCAAAAGCTGGCCTTGCATACCATCGAGGGTCGGATTTCGGCCCGGGCTGTCTTTTTCAACGACCGCTAGCGGGCCATTCCTTGATTAGCACCTTTTTGTGCAGGGGGTTCACCATGCGATTTCCCCCCCCCCCCCTGTCAAGCCTCCTCTCCCTCCTCAGGATCTCAATTTGGTGCATCTCTGTTCTCCAAGAACATCCCTTTGAAAATATCAGAGATATTCCTCTCTTGACTTTGTCTCAGAAGGTGGCTTTCTTAGTGGCCATTACTTCTGTTGGACGGGTGTATGAGTTGGCGGCTATGTCATGCAAGTCGCCTTACCTGGTCCTCCATAAGGATAAGGCGGTGTTGCGCCCGCGACCGTCTTTCCTTCCAAAGGTGGTTTCGGCTTTTCGCCTTAATGAGGACCTTGTCCTTCCGTCCTTGTGCCCTCACCCATTGCATCCCAGAGAGTTTGCGCTTCACACTTTGGATGTGGTGCGAGCCTTGCGGGTGTACCTGGTGGCTGCTGCTTCTATTTGGAAGTCTGACTCACTGTTTGTGTCTCTCTGGTCCAAAACAGGGCCAAGCGGTGTCGTCTGCCACGATTTCTAGGTGGATCAGACAGACCGTTCTACAGGCCTATGCCCTTAAGGGGCGGGCGCCTCCCTTTCCGGTTACGGCGCATTCCACCAGGGCAATTGGTGCTTCCATGGCTTTCCGACATCCAGCGTCGGTTGCACAAGTGTGCAAGGCAGCGACCTGGTCGTCCGTTCATACCTTTTCTAAGTTCTATAAGGTTGATGTGGCTGCATCTTTGGATGCTTTCTTGGGCTGCAAAGTGTTGCAGGCCGCTGTTTAATGTTGCAACTCCTCCGTTGAGGAGCTCTGCTTGTTTGGAGTGAAGTTTTGGTTTTTCCTTTTACTACTGCTCCCACCCTCTTCTGATACTGCTTTGGGACGTCCCACGTGTTTCAGTATTAGAGCTGTATCAGTCCATGGACGATGAGAGAAAATAGGATTTTTGGACTCGCTGTAAAATCCGTTTCTCTGACGTCCATGGACTGACACAGCACCCACCCTTCTTTTAAGGTTTGTACTGCTTTGTTACGAACTGAGGCTGCTGGCTGCAGGTAGGAGGTTTATGTCCGGAGGGACCGCCCCCCTGGGCGGGGCTGTTCAGCTCTGGTTTGTTCTAGAATGTATGTTTCTAACATCCTGCTTAGGTCTTCTCCTGCGAGCAGGGACATATACCCACGTGTTTTAGTATTAGAGCTGTGTCAGTCCATGGACGTCAGAGAAACGGATTTTATGGTGAGTACAAAAATCCTATTTTTTCACCTTTTTAGGGCTCTGTAATACAGGCATTGGATATTAAATCAGCCGTTCCAGCTTTTTTTTTTTTTTTAAATAATCCTCGTGACCGTCGCTGCTTGTACATTATAATATACAGCACATGCTGATTTTTAGAGTTTCCACCTTTTTTGTGCACTTCTTAGGACTTACGTGGAACTCCTGATAAAGCAAGCAGCCATCCTGATTGTGGGCATACTAAGTATGATTCCCCAGGTATTCACCAAGGTCCTCCTGGTCCTGACCTTGCTTACACAACGAGGGATCGCTGTGATCAGCTATCTGGACAACTTGCTCCTGCATGTGGAGACCCGTTCGGGTGGATCCTAAACCTCTGGAAGTCTGTTTTGATCCCATCCCAGCACTTCTAGTATCGGAGACTGATTCTCGATTCAGAGTAGGCCAAGGTGTTCCTCCCATCGGAGAAATTACAGTAACTCTGGTCAGCAGCATGGCAGCTGTTGGCTTGCAGGCGGCCCTCCCTGCGTTTTTTCATGTGGGTTTTGAGGCTGATGGGGGCTACCTTCGAAGCGGCTCTGTACGCCCAGTTTCATACAAGAACCCTGCAGAAGGAAATCTTATCCAAATGGAACAGCTCTTCTGCTGCCCTGGACTTGCAAAATGTCCTGGGGCGGTCGACAAGGGCCTCTCAATCTGGTGGCTGAGGTCACTGGCCTTTATGGAGCGGAAAGTGCTTCCTTCCCTTTCGGATGCCAGCCTGTCGGGCTGGACCGGAGTCTTGGGATCAAACTCAGCTCAGAGTCGCTGGACTCCGGTGGAGGCTCGACTGCCCATCAATGTTCTGGAGCTTCGATCGATCCGGTTGTCACTGACTCATTGGACGGATCGACTTTGTGGTCTTCCGACCCGGATACAGTTGGGCAACCCCACCGCTGTGGTGTATGTCAGGGGGACGCCAGAAGTGCAGCAGTGGTGCTGGAGGCATCTCACATCTTGAGTTGGGTGGAAAGGTTTGTTCTGTCCACCGTACATTTTCCGGGGTCTAGAACTGGCAAGCAGATTAGCTCAGCCATCAAACGCTGGATCAGGGGTGAGTGGTCCCTACACCAGAAGGTGGTTCACTCAGATTAGTACAATCTCATCTATGCTTTCCCGCTCCTCCAATTGATTACTCATCTGTTACGCAGGATAGAGGCCGAAAAGATCCCAATAATCCTGGTGGCTCCTGACTGGCCTCGCTGTCTGTGGTACACAGACGTGGTGCGGTTAGCGACGGACACTGCCTGGCAGCTACCTCCTTAAAGAGGACCTTCTATCTCAAGGGCCAGTGTTCCACCCTGCATTATCTGACTTTGACTGCTATTGAAAGCCAGGTTCTAAAGGACAGGGGGGTTGTCTGGCTTGGTGATCCCAACTATGCTAAATGCTTGTAAGTTTACCTCTTGGTAGATTTATCATTGCACTTGGAGAGCTTATATCAGTTGGTGCGAAGCTTAGGACTTCCATTCTCGCTCTTTCTCGGTGGCTTGGGTGTTGGCATTACTTTGAGGTGTTGCTCAGAAGCTTGCGCTGAGCACCATCAAGGGTCAAGTCTCCACTCCGGCGGTTTTCTTTCAGCGTCCCTTGGCCACACATTATTTTGTTCGCACTTTTATTCAGGGGGTTAGCCTTGTGGTGTCCCCTGTTTGATCCCCGTTTTCTACCGTGGGACTTGAATTTGGTGCTACCTGTTCTTCAGCAATCTCCCTTTGAGAGGATCCGGGATATCCCCTTACTTACGCTTTCTCAGAAGGTTGCTTTCCTGGTAGCTGTCACTTCAGCTCGGAGGGTATCTGAGTTCGTGGCTTTGTCCTGTAAGCCGCCTTTATCTGGTCTACACAAGGACAAGGTGGTGCTTTGGCCGTCGCAGCCTAAGGAGGTGGCTCTGCATTCCCTGGACGTGGTTTGCATGCTTCATGTACCGTTTGTGAGACTGCTGTTTTTCGGAGGTCCGATTTCTTTCTTTTGTGCTCACGGATGGTCCGAATAAGGGCTTGGCAGCCCCTTTTGCCAACATTCTCCATTGGATTCGGCAGACGATTGTGCAAGCCTATGCCATTAAGGAGCGGGAACCTAATTTCCCTGTTACAGGACACTCCACCAAGGCGGTTAGTGCCTAATGGGGGTTCTGACATCAGGCATCGGTTTCTCAAGTTTGCAAGGCAGCAAACTGGTCATCTCTGCACACGTTTATGAAGTTCTATAAAGTTGATGTATTGGCATCTTCCGGTGCTAGTTTTGGCCACAAAGTTTTGCAGGCAGCTGTTTAGGATTCCCGGGCACCTTTTTGGGGTGGTTCGGAGTGTTGGCATGTTGCCCTGGGGTTTTTCTCCATGAATTGATTTGCCCACCCCTCATTATAGCACTGCTTGCGGACATCCCTGTTTTGGTCATGTATAAAGAAAAAACAGCTGTGTCTGTCAATGAACTCAGAGAAAGGGATTTTACGGTGAGCAACAAAAAAAAAAAAAAAAAATTCCCTGGTGGTGTTTTTCTAATCTCGTGGGATTGGGTAAAATTCAAAGACAGAAGGCACATTTGAAAAAAAGCAAGTTTTACATGTTACCACAACTAAAGGAAAGAGGGTAGTGATGAAATCAAAAACAAGATGAAAGGGGATTTAACTGCAAGAAAAAAAAACACGGGTTTTTATTAGAGGTCGACCAATATATCGCCCGGCCGATATTTGCCCTTTTTTAAGAAACCGGCATTGGCCGATTTTTTGTTTTCGCAAATTCAGCTGATTACCTTCCTACCCCGCACTCCACTGACAGTTTCACACACTGAGCGGGTCTCTGTGCTCAGTGTGTGAAACTGATTTGCAACTAAATGCAGAGAGAGGAGCTGTCAGAATTCAGCGTGATGTCGGGGGTGGGCGGGACCCGGGACCCAGCAGCAATTAAACACCAGCCAATGGGATCTGGGCGGGCCGCTACGTGTATGTAACCCCGCCCACTTTCTTAAGCAGCCCAATCATTAACTGGTGTTTGCTGGCGGCCGGGTCCCGCCCACCCCCGACATCACACTGAATTCTGACAGCTGGTCTCTCTCTGCATTCAGTTACATATAGTGTAACTGAAACGGACAAATCGGCTGTGTGAAACGTGCCTCCTGGCAGTGCCACCTGCCAGTGGCAATCAGTGGCAACCAGTGCCACCTGCCAAAAAAAAGAAATCGGCTTAAAATATCGGCCGCAAAAATCGGCATCATAAATCGGCTGCCCCAATTTCTAAATATCGGCATCGGCCAGAGAAACCCATATCGGTCGACCTCTACTTTTTATTTATTTATTTGATGGTTTACTGTTGGTCTCCATTCACACTTGTGTGTTTTTCTGCTTGCTTCCCTATGCTTGACTACGCCCAACATGCAGAATCCCCAGCTTTCTAATTGTCCCTGTTCACATTTGTACACTCTCACCCTTAGCTCTATGTCTGTTTGTTTTTTTTGTTTTGTTTTTTCTTTCTTTCTAGCATATTCAGCTCTTTTTGATCTTAAGACTTATGAATACCTGTAAACACACATTTTGCATGTTTTTGCATATGCTTTTATGCCTGAAGAACTCCCTTTCTTCCAAGAGAACTTCTGCCATTCAATGTCACACAATACCTGCACTGTAACCCCTATTCACCACCACCGCCACCCCCCAAAAAGAAAGTCCTTAACCACTTGCCGCCAAATCGCGTACCTAGTACGTCATTTGACTTGAAGTGGTTGTCCAGCTGCAGGCATCACCCAGTACTGTTTGACAGTCGGCTTTCTTGTAATGGCAATCAGAGCAGCTAACTAGCACTATCAATGTCCATCAGTGCCACCTCATCGGTGCCCAGCAGTGCCCAGTGCCAAGCTCAGCAGTGCCCAGTGCCAAGCTCAGCAGTGCCCACCAGTGCCCAGCTCATCAGTGCCCACCAGTGCCCAGCTCATCAGTGCCCACCAGTGCCCAGCTCATCAGTGCCAAGCTCACAAGTGCCCACCAGTGCCCAGCTCACAAGTGCCCACCAGTGCCCAGCTCACAAGTGCCCACCAGTGCCCAGCTCACAAGTGCCCACCAGTGCCCAGCTCACAAGTGCCCACCAGTGCCCAGCTCACAAGTGCCCACCAGTGCCCAGCTCAGCAGTGCCCAGTGCCAAGCTCAGCAGTGCCCAGTGCCAAGCTCAGCAGTGCCCAGTGCCAAGCTCAGCAGTGCCAAGCTCAGTAGTGCCCAGTTCATCAGTGCCCACCAGTGCCCAGTTCATCAGTGCCCACCAGTGCCCAGCTCACCAGTGCCAAGCTGTCATTCACTGCCACCTCATCAGTGCCCACCAGCGGAGCGCTCCCGACTCCCTTCTGTACCCTTGCATGGCCAAAGACTGTTCCATTCGTCCCCTGACGTGCTGCGCGGCCGGGAACAGCCAATCGACGGTGGCCGCCGCTGCCGACTTCCTCCATTGGGGAAAAAAATAAAAAAAAAGTCAGCGGGCAGCGGCCGTGATAGCAGCTGTTTAGAATAGACGGTTGGCGGCCGGGGGGGGGGGGGGAGATTTCCACCCAGCACGCCCCTGCCTCAGATCCCAAACAATCGCCCTCTTTACATAATAATCGGCCGATGCCGATTTCTTTAAAAAGGCTAAATATCGGCCGATATATCGGTCGACCTCTAGTTATTGGTCTCTGTGTCTGCGTGGCTGTCCCCACGTTCCAATGCTGTGTTTCAGTGCCATACATGATATAAACGTGCAAAATATGTTTATGCACGACTCCAGATACATTCACAGTATATGTATGTATTATATTCTCTGGGTTGGCGGGGGCTCCGATGTCCTCCCGCACTCTCATGGTATGTGCGCTTCGGCTCTCTGCACAGTATAGACATGTTCAATATGTTTATTGCACATATTATATATGTTTACAGTATGGGTATACTGTTTGCGTGGGGTTCCTCCGGGTACTCCGGTTTCCCCCCACGCTCCAATGGAAATGCACAGCATAAACATGTGCAATATGTTGATTCACATGCTATCATTCCTACACGGTATCTGTGTGCTGTCTGCGTGGAGTTCTTCCGAGTGTTCCGGTTTCCTCCCACGCGCTGATGGTATGTGCGCCTTTGGCCTTCTGCACAGTTAAACATGTTCAATGTTTATCACGCATGCTATAATACCTACACGGTATGTGTAGGCAGTCTGTGTGGTTTTCCTCCGGGTACTCCGGTTCCCTCCCACACTCCATTGGTATGGGCGCTTCGGCGCTATGCACAGTCTAAATTTGTGCGATTGGATATCCACATACTAACATACCTACCCGGTATGTCTTTGCACATGAGCTTGTGCAAAAGGTTTAGCACACACACTATAATACCTACACGGTATGCGTATGCAGTCTGCGTGGGTTTCTGCCCATGCTACATGACATGCATGCCTTTGGTGCAATACACGGTGTAAACATACACATTATGTCTACACTACACTAAATACATTTACAGTGGTTGTAGGTATTGCATTCTCTGAGTATGCGTGGGGTACTTCGGTTCCTCCCACGCGCCAACAGTGTGCGCGCCTTCGGTGCTATGCACACATGGGCTTGTGCAAAATGTTTAGCACACATACTATAATACCTTACACGGTATGCGTATGCAGTCTGCATGGGTTTCATCCGGGTGCTCAGGTTTCTCCCCTGCGTTCCAATGGTGTGCGCATTCTCAGCGCTATGCACAGTATAAACATGTGCAATTTGTTTATTCGCAGGCTAACATACCTACACGGTTGTGTACGCAATCTGCGTGGCTGGTTTACGTCCAGGCCCCGATTATGTGCGCGCCTTCGTCGCTGGCACAGTATATACGCGTTTAATAGGTTTATCCACAAATACTAAACTACATACGCCGTATGTGGTGGTATTATGCTCTTTGTGGCTGGGTGGGTTTCCTCCCACACTCTCCATTTGTGCGTTTGACGCAATACATAGTATAAACTATGTGTTTGCACAATCAGCACCTATCCATGGGTAGCTGCTGGATGGAGCATTGTCACATGGATCCCTCGTTTCAGGGGTATCACTTTCCACCTGCTTTCAGTGGTGATCAGAAGCGCTGGCTTGGACTGTTCGCCAGGCTGGGGTTGGCGTTGCGCCCGTTAGTGGCTGCGTCTCTGGCATTTTTTGTAGCTCAATGACTGGGCAAAAGCCTCTGCTTCATCCATCAGTCGTCTAGCAGGTGCACTACAACTGCTTTAGCCTTTAGGGTCTCCGAGCCCGGGGTGGGTTTGCGCCACCTGTGGAGGCTGAGGTACTAGTTCTCTGACCAAGTTTCTAGGGAAGTTCCGTCAAGTTGCCTTTATTGGCCAACATTTGAGGCACCCTGTACACTGGGGCCTCCCTTCTCCGATACATTGCGGAGTCTCTTTGGAATTTTCATACATCTCGCTGCAAGACTGTCCTGTCCGCCGTGTGCATTGCAGGCGAAGGGTCCTTGCATCCGGAGGTGTTTCCACCTTCTTTACCGGAAGTGGGGCACCGGAAGTGTACCTTGTGGCCTCTCGACTCACTCACAAGGTGGCAAGATCGTGGTCAGGTCCAGGGACCCCTGGGCGGATGCATTAGACGCGTTGGAAGCCCGTGGGGGCAGTATCGCCTGATATATGCTTACCCTCTGCTACTGTTGTTGCCTCGCCGGCTTCGCAGAGTATACTTCATCCTGCTTTACAGTCCTTGGCTCTAATGGCATGGCTGTTAAAAGCCAGGTGCTAAAGGACCGAGTTCTCTCGTATTCGGTCATCTCTTCTATGTTGTTGACACGGGAATCTTCCTCCAGAAAGATATCTCACCGTACCTGGAAGGCTTACATCGCTATGTGCGAGAAACTTGAGTGGCATCCTCGGATGTTTTCCGTTCCCAGGATTTTGCTGTTCTTACAGCGTGGTGTGACCCAAAAGCTGGCCTTGCATACCTTTTTTTGAGGGTCGGATTTCGGCCCGGGCTGTCTTTTTCAAAGACCGCTACCGGGCCATTCCTTGATTAGCACCTTTTGTGCAGGGGGTTCGCCATGTGATCCCCCCTGTCAAGCCTCCTCTCCCTACTTGGGATCTGATTTTGATGCATCTCGGTTCTCCAAGAACATCCCTTTGAGAATATCAGAGAGATTCCTCTCTCTTGACCTTGTCCCGGAAGTTGGCCTTAGTGGCCATTGCTTCGGTTAGACGGGTGTCTGAGTTGGCGGCCTTGTCTGGCAAGTCGCCTTACTTGGTCCTCCATAAGGATATGTTGGTGTTGCGCCCAAGACCATCCTTCTTTTCTAAGGATGGTCTTGGCCTTTCACCTTAAGAAGGACATTGTTCTTCCGTCCTTGTGTCCTCACCCATCGCATCCCTGAGAGTTTGCGCTTCATACATTAAGCTGGGTACAAGCCTTACGAGTGTACCTGTCTGCTACTGTTTCCATTCAGAAATCTGTGTCTGGTCCAAAACAGGGCCGAGCGGTGTCGTCTGCCACCGTCTTTAGGTGGATCAGGCAGACCGTCATACAGGCCTATGCCCTTAAGGGGCGGGTGCCTCCCTTTCCGGTTGCGGCGCATTCCACCAAGGCAATTGGTGCTTCCCGGGCCTCCCGACATCAAGCGTCGGTTGCACAAGTGTGCAAGGCGACGACCTGGTCGTCCGTTCATACCTTTTCAAAGTTCTACAAGGTTGATGTGGCTGCATCTTCGGATGCTTCCTTCGGCCGCAAAGTGTTGCAGGCCGCTATCTAATGTTGCAACTCCTCCGTTGAGTGGCTTTGCTGGTTTGGAGTGAAGTTTTGGTTGTTCCTTACTTTTTTGCTCCCACCCTTTTCTTATACTGCTTTGGGACGTCCCACATGTAATCAGTATGAGAGCTGCGTCGGTCCATGGACGATAAGAGAAAATAGGATTTTTGTACTCACCAAAAAATCCGTTTCTCTGACGTCCATGGACCGACGCAGCACCCACCCTTCCTTTTTAAGTTTGTACTGCTTTGTTACGAACTGAGGCTGCTAGCTGCAGGTGGGAGGGTAATGTCCGGAGGGACCGCCCCCCTGGGCGGGGCTGTTCAGCTCTGGCTTGTTCTAGAATGTTTTAACCTCTAACATTCTGCCTAGGTCTTCTCCTGCGAGCAGGGACATATACCCCGCATGTAATCAGTATGAGAGCTGCGTCGGTCCATGGACGTCAGAGAAACGGATTTTACGGCGAGTACAAAAATCCTATTTTTTTTTTTAACCACTTAACGACCACCCACTGTAATTATACGTCGGCAGAATGGCACGGACAGGCACAATCACAAACCTTCCTCTGCCTGTGTAATGTAAACACAGGCAGAGGAAGTGATGTCATCTCTCCTCGTGTCGGTCTTTTCGATCTGGCGAGAGGAGAGAAGACATCACATAGTAAGTGCACCAACAGCCCACTCACACCAGTACACGTAGGCACACTTTTCACCCCCCAGATCACCCCCAGTCACAGTGCAACGTTTGCAGTGGTCATTTTTTTACTGATCACTGCAATCAGTGTCATTTGTGACAGTAAAAAGTTGCAGGGCAGTCAGGTTTAGGCCCCTTTAGGTCCAGGGTAGCCCCCTAACCCCCCCTAATAAAGGTTTAACCCCTTGATCGCCCCCCAGGTAACCCTTTCACCCCCTAACGCCAGTGTCACTAAGCAATCGTATTTCCGATCGCTGTATTTAGTGCCGTGGTGCCCTAGATAGCCAGTTATTTATTTTTAGTTTCGCCGCAGATTTTTATAGCGTCAGGTACCCCCCATATATTATTTTAACCCCCTGATTGCCCCTAGAGTTAACCCTTTCACCAGTGATCACCGTATAAGTTTTACTGGTGACACTGGTTAGCCAGTTAGTTATTTAGGTTACCAGTCAGGTTTTTATATAGCGTCAGGTACCCCCATATATAACCTAATAAAGGTTTTAACCCCCTGATTGCCCCTAGTTAACCCTTTCACCAGTGATCACCATATAAGTTTTACGGGTGACGCTGGTTGGTTAGTTTGCTATTTATAGCATCAGGGCACCCGCCGTATATAACCCAATAAAGGTTTAACCCCCTGATCGCCCGGCGGCTGATATCAATTAGGTTTTAGCGCCAGAGAGGGTCTGCGTCGCCCCAGGCAGCGTTAGGTTAGTGCCAGTAACGCTAACACCCACGTGCAAAGCATACACCTCCCTTAGTGGTATAGTATCTGAACAGATCAATATCTGATCAGATCTATTCTAGCGTCCCCAGCGGTTTAGGGTTCCCAAAAACGCAGTGTTAGCGGGATCAGCCCAGATACCTGCTAGCACCTGCGTTTTGCCCCTCCGTCCAGCCCAGCCCACCCAAGTGCAGTATCGATCGATCACTGTCACTTACCAAACACAACACACATAACTGCAGCGTTCGCAGAGACAGACCTGATCGCTAACCGTTTTTTTGGAACGGTTTGATACATTTGCTGACAGTCAGGTGCTTTTTTTTAGCTGTGAATCTTACTAGTGTACCCCTAAATTTAGAGCCCAAAATGGCAAGACGAAGGTACACTAGTAAGGAGGCCTACGAAATTCTGAGCATGACAGATAGTGAAGAGGAGGTCACGCATCTGTCAGATTCAGGCTCAGAATATCTTCCCGTAGAAGACAGTGAAGTTAGCGGCTCCACGTCAGATGGCTCTGACGACGAAGCTGAGGTCCCTGCTAAGGTCAGGCGTACCCGATCCTGATCTTCTGAGGTTGTTGAGGAGCAAGAACCGCAGGTCTCTCGTATCATGGAGCAGAGTAGTACTAGCGCCGCTATTTCTTCTGGTGAATTGGCAAGTACCAGCGGCCTAGTACAGCCTGGGCGTACATCCAGCACTGCAGTATCACGTGTTGATGTGGCGAGTCCGATAAGTGCAGTTCAAGCTGGCGAGGTGGCAAGCACAAGTAGTGTCCCGCTGCCACCAAGAAGACAAAGGCAGGCCCGTCGTGCCCTTCCTGCAGAATTTGCCTATCCTGATTGGGTCCCCACCACTTCTGCAGAACCCGTACTTCCCCCTATCACTGCCCAACCCGGTATTCAGGTGGAAACAGCTGATTTTATGCCAATTGATTTTTATTCGCTGTTTTTCACGGAAGATCTCTATAGATCTATTGTGGACCAGAGTAATTTATATGCTGGTCAATTCATCGCCGCTAACCCCCAGTTGCCTTCCATTGCCAAAGATTGGAAACCAATTACGGTTTCCGAATTTAAGACCTTTCTGGGCCTTTCCCTCAACATGGGCACACATAAATTCCCGTAATTGCGTGCTTATTGGTCCACGCACCCAATTGACCACATGCCCGTGTTCTCTGCCTCCATGCCCAGGAAACGATACCAGCAGATTTTGCGGTTCATGAACTTTGTCGTCCACGTGGAGACCCTGAATACGACCGGCTCTACAAAATTCGGCCCCTCATAAACCATTTCAACGAACGTTTTGCAGCCTTGTTTATTCCCGATCAAGTTGTCTGCATTGATGAGTCCCTGATTAAATTTTCTGGCCGCTTGTCTTTCAAGCAGTACCTTCCCAGCAAGCGTGCCAGATACGGGGTCAAGCTCTATAAGTTCTGTGACAGGGCAACAGGCTATGTATGGAGCTTTACGGTTTATGAGGGAAAAGACAGTCAGGTTGAGCCGGTCAACTGCCCGGATTACATAGGGAGCGCTGGCAAGATCGTGTGGAACTTGGTGTCACCCTTATTCGGAAAGGGGTACCACTTGTATGTGGACAACTATTACACGAGCGTGCCACTGTTTAGTCACTTGTTTGATCATCAGATTGGAGCATGTGGCACCGTGCGACCTAATCGCCGGGGCTTTCCCCAGCGGCTTGTAGATGCCCGTCTTAGGCTGGGGGAGAGAGCCTGCGTAAAGTGTAATAACTTGCTCGCTATGAAGTGGAGGGACAATAAGAATGTTTTCCTTCTTACCTCCCTTCATGCAGACACGACAGTCCAAATTCGTACGGCGACTGGTGCTGTGGAGAAACCCCTCTGTGTCCACGAATATAACAAAAATATGGGAGGGGTGGACCTCAACGACCAGTTGATGGCGCCGTATCTAATTGACCGTAAGGCGAGACGCTGGTAGAAAAAAGTGTCTCTATCCTTATTCCAATTGGCTTTCCTGAATGCTCATGTGCTATACAGAGCTTCAGGCGGGAATTTATCTCTTCTAAAATTCCAGAATGAGATAGTCACAGAACTCCTGTATCCAGGCGGTTCTGCACCTCACCATCCCCAACCAAATGCAGTAAGCCGGCTGCATGAGAGGCATTATCCGTATGCCCTCCAGAGTACCCCTACCCAAGAACCCCCCCAAAAAAGATGTCGTGTCTGTAGCAAGCGCGGATTTAGGCGTGAGACCCGTGTTTTTTTGTCCACTCTGTCCTGACAAACCTGGTCTTTGCCTTGGTGAATGTTTTGAACGCTACCACTCAAAAGTGAAGTTTTAGCGTAGGGTACAGCATTTCACAAACTAGGACACACTTACGCAGGGTCTCCCAAGATGCCATCACATTTTGAGAGACCCGAACCATTAC
>CM055117.1:401532905-401597905 GCA_029206835.1 Rana muscosa
TACCTCAGGCGTCCCCAGCGGAGTCCCCCCCCCCTTACCTCAGGCGTCCCCAGCGGAGTCCCCCCCCCTTACCTCAGGCGTCCCCAGCGGAGTCCCCCCCCCCTTACCTCAGGCGTCCCCAGCGGAGTCCCCCCCCCCTTACCTCAGGCGTCCCCAGCGGAGTCCCCCCCCCCCTTACCTCAGGCGTCCCCAGCGGAGTCCCCCCCCCCTTACCTCAGGCGTCCCCAGCGGAGTCCCCCCCCCCTTACCTCAGGCGTCCCCAGCGGAGTCCCCCCCCCCCTTACCTCAGGCGTCCCCAGCGGAGTCCCCCCCCCCCCTTACCTCAGGCGTCCCCAGCGGAGTCCCCCCCCCCCCCTTACCTCAGGCGTCCCCAGCGGAGTCCCCCCCCCCCCCTTACCTCAGGCGTCCCCAGCGGAGTCCCCCCCCCCTTACCTCAGGCGTCCCCAGCGGAGTCCCCCCCCCCCTTACCTCAGGCGTCCCCAGCGGAGTCCCCCCCCCCCTTACCTCAGGCGTCCCCAGCGGAGTCCCCCCCCCTTACCTCAGGCGTCCCCAGCGGAGTCCCCCCCCCCTTACCTCAGGCGTCCCCAGCGGAGTCCCCCCCCCCTTACCTCAGGCGTCCCCAGCGGAGTCCCCCCCCCCCTTACCTCAGGCGTCCCCAGCGGAGTCCCCCCCCCCTTACCTCAGGCGTCCCCAGCGGAGTCCCCCCCCCCTTACCTCAGGCGTCCCCAGCGGAGTCCCCCCCCCCTTACCTCAGGCGTCCCCAGCGGAGTCCCCCCCCCCCTTACCTCAGGCGTCCCCAGCGGAGTCCCCCCCCCCCTTACCTCAGGCGTCCCCAGCGGAGTCCCCCCCCCCTTACCTCAGGCGTCCCCAGCGGAGTCCCCCCCCCCTTACCTCAGGCGTCCCCAGCGGAGTCCCCCCCCCCTTACCTCAGGCGTCCCCAGCGGAGTCCCCCCCCCCTTACCTCAGGCGTCCCCAGCGGAGTCCCCCCCCCTTACCTCAGGCGTCCCCAGCGGAGTCCCCCCCCCCTTACCTCAGGCGTCCCCAGCGGAGTCCCCCCCCCTTACCTCAGGCGTCCCCAGCGGAGTCCCCCCCCCTTACCTCAGGCGTCCCCAGCGGAGTCCCCCCCCCTTACCTCAGGCGTCCCCAGCGGAGTCCCCCCCCCTTACCTCAGGCGTCCCCAGCGGAGTCCCCCCCCCTTACCTCAGGCGTCCCCAGCGGAGTCCCCCCCCCTTACCTCAGGCGTCCCCAGCGGAGTCCCCCCCCCTTACCTCAGGCGTCCCCTGTCTCGGCCGCCATTATTGTTTCCCCTTCCCCGAAGGGGAACAAAATAGAGGCGGAGCCGACAGTGTGGCTGAAAAAAAAAAATTAAGCTGTGGCGCTGCCGACCCCCGCCCCTTTCCATTACAGACAGACCTGCAGCGGGGTGGGGCGGGGCGGGGGGGGGGTGGCCTGCCGGCCAGCCAAAACACAGATGTAGTACAATAGAAGATAAAGCTGCTGCGGCGCCGCCCACCCCCGGGGAGGTGCGGGGTGTGGGCGGCGCCGCAGCGGCTTTATTTTCTATTGTACTACATCCGTGTTTTGGTCTTCTTGAACATGGCGGCCGGCCGAGACATTGTCTCCGCCAGCCGTGGACCTCTAGCGGCGGCGGCCTGCGGCGTCCAAATTCGGGGAAAACGGGAAAAATCGGATTGGCCGGGACAAAATAAATCCGGGAAAAGGGTTTGAATCCCGGGAATGTCCCGGCCAATCCGTGACTGTTGGCAACTATGCATGAATGGAGCCAGTTGTTGAGCAAATTTTTTGTAAAATTGGGGGGTGTATCCGTCGGGGCCGGGGCTCTTACCATTTTTAAGGCCTTTTATTGCAGTTAGAAATTCAGATGTAGTGATTGGTAATTCTAGATCTTCCATGTCTGGTTGTGATATCGTGGGTAAGGCTGTGTCTTGTACATATTGTTGTAAGATCGTTGTGGTTGGGGAGGGAGGGTCATGAGCTGCGGGAAGATTATAAAGCGTGGAATAGTAGTCTCTGAATTCCGAGATAATTTCGGAGTTTTTTGATTTTTTCTGTTGTGATGGGGATATGATATGGTTGATGTTCTGTCTTTTTTGTTTTGGATGTAAGATTCGTGCTAGATGTTTCCCGCATTTGTTTGTCTGAGTGTAATGGACATGACGTCCTTTGTTACAAGCGATTAGTGCTCTATCTGTGAAGATCTGTAAAAGGTCTCTACGGGCATTGGATAGTTCCGTCAGGGTCTTTGAGTCTAGTGTGCGTTTGTGTCGAGCTTCAAGAGCTGTTATTAGAGAAAAGAGGCGTGTTGTATCTGCTATTCGTGCTTTTTTGAGCCTGGATCCGTGTTTTATGAAGATCCCGCGTAGGATACATTTAAGGGTTTCCCACTTATTTAAGTTAGAGGTTTCATCATGTCTATGTGTTTGTGTGAAATCTGTAATAGTCTTAGTCACCTCTGCACAGCATATTGTGTCATTCAGTAGGTTGTCGTTGAGTCTCCAAGAGGAGCGACGGTTGGTGTATGGTAGTTTCCCTAATGTTAGATGTATCGGTGCGTGGTCCGACCACATTCTCAGGCCAATGTCGCAGTTAAGATCAAAGTCCAAGAGTGTTTGTGAGAGAAGAAAATAGTCAATTCTGCTGTATGATTTATGGGCTGGGGAGTAATATGTGTAATCTCTCTCCGTGGGATGTATAAAACGCCATACATCCACCAAGGACATGTCCTTTAGGGTGGCACGCATGGCGCTTAGTGTGGATGGTGGCATGTGCGACTTACCAGTGGACGAGTCCATCCTCGGCACAAGTGGAGCGTTCAGGTCACCCGCCATAATCAGGTTGGCTGTCCCGAAGTTTTGTAGGCGGGTCGTCACGGAGGACAGGAACCGCTGCTGGTTCTGGTTAGGGAGATAAACATTAGCAAGGGTTAATACAGCCTGGGAGCACCGCAATTTCAAAAATATATATCTACCATTCGGGTCAATGCAAGTGTCTAGTATTTCTGGTGTGAAGGAGCTGTGAAATGCTATAGATACTCCTTTTGTTTTGGCTAAGGGGTTGGTGCTGTGGAACCACGTGGTAAAGTGCTTATCTGGTAGAGTTGGAACCTTGTCAGTTTTAAAGTGGGTTTCTTGAAGCATTAGAACGTGAGATTTGGTTTTGTGAAAGTGGTGGAGAATCCGTCTGCGTTTTTCAGGGATATTGAGTCCTCTACAGTTGAGAGAGGATATCTTGATGCTTAGAGGGTCTGACATGATGTCCGTGTTACCTGTAAGTTTTGGGTGTTCCTAATGCTTCAGATCACCTGCAGTTAGAATGTATGTCTTGTGGTGAGCTACGCCCCTTAGATATGTAAATGGAGGCGGGTAGGAATGTGGGGTGGGGTTGGGAAGGAGAAGGAGAGATAGAGACAAAAAGTAAAAAATAAAAAAAAAATTTATTAGGGGAAAAGACACTGAGGAAGGAGGGGGGGATATAGGTAGGGAGAAAAGAGAGAACGAGGAAGGAAAAAAAAAAAATAAAAAAAAAAAAAAATAAGAACAAACAAAACACAGAAGCGTACAGGTACTGACACGAGGAGATAGTGCTTTTGTGTGCGATGACAGACACCGGATAAAAAAAGAAAAATAGCGTGTCGTCACTAGCGTTGTGTATCTCGTGTCAGCTTATCAATTCACCTGGTGAATTGGCAAGTGCTACAAACTTATAGGGAGGCTACTCCCTCTAGTGTCCAAAGTGTATAAGAAACCCTGGACACTACCTAGAAAACCTAGCTAAAAGAAAAATTCACCACAGAGGCAATTAAGACTCTGTAAACCCTAATGTGGGGAACGTGTTTGGTATGTGAACAGGAGCTCCGCTCCAACCTAAAATAGATGATGTCTAGATGTGTAAAGTTAAGGCACACAGCAATATAACGTTAAACATTTAAACCATCGTCTTCAGACCGCATGTTTTCCTGATAGCCGGGGGATCTTTGACTGTCTCCCTAATTAATTCCGATAAACATACTGTATCCCCATGATAGGTCAGATCTGGTCATCAGATTTAGGATCAGGGGAACAGTAGGTCAGGTGAGGCAGATCAACATCCAAGGGAAACAGCTCATATATAAAAAAAAAAATGGTCTAACAAAAAACAACAGAAGAGAAAAAAAGAGATAACACAGTTAGATGCAGAACAGCTTTTCTTAAGTGTTCCAGCAAACTTAAGCAGGGCCACCACCGGCCGGTGGTAGTCTAGGGTGTTCATCCTGGAGGAGTAGAAGTGGCGTCGGGCCTGGATCTGGTTTCTTTAGGTTGTTTACCCCATTCTGGCCTCCTGGGTAGGCCTGGGTTTGCCGGATGTAGAGGCCAGTCTGGAATCCTGATGTGGGGTAGTTCAAATGTGCCCAAAAAATTGGGTAGATCTCAGAGGTTGCGAAAGGTCGCTGATTTGCCACTGTGGGAAGCGAATAGATGAAAGGGAAATCCCCATCTGTATTTGATTTGCTGTGCCTGCAGTGCATCCGTTAATGGTTTCAGAGCTTTCCTCATAGTTAGTGTTTGCTTTGAGAGATCAGTCAGAAGCATGACTGGATGGGTGTCAAACAAAATGGATCCCTGATTGCGTGCAGCTTGCATTATGTCATTCCTGACTTTGAAAAAGTGTATGCGACAAATTATGTCTCTGGGGTATGCAGGGTTAGGATTGCGGGGACCAAGGGATCTGTGAATCCTATCAATTTCTATGGGATCATCAATGGGCTTATTCAGAACATTGTTGAACATGGTAATGGCTGCTGTAGGTAAATCTTTACTTTCTACCTTTTCCGGTATTCCGCGTATGCGAATATTATTGCGGCGACTTCTGTTCTCTTGGTCATCCAAACCATAAAACAATTGTTGTATCTGAATTGTGTGTTGCTGCAGTATGTCTTCATGTTCTGTGATCCTGGAGGAATTGTCATCTATTACTGATTCTACCTCCTCAAAGCGCTGGCCAATATCGCGGCGCAGTTCAGAGATCTCCCTTTTGTAAGATCTTTCTAGCCTGCTTACATAAGCATCAATGTCTCCTTTAGTTGGGAGGGCCTTAATGTAACACTCCATGTCCCATGGGATTTTCTGGGCCTGCGTGTCTGACGAGGGGCTTCCTGATTGAGGTGGTCCTGCATGATCTATGTGATCTGAGCCCGGGGATCGGGGTGAGGAGGGGGGGATAGTGAAGGCCGTGAGGCCTGTACCTTTGCAGCCGCCTGAGCCGCTTGTGCCGCCGCCGCACGTGTCGCCGCCATCTTGGAAGCCGGTGGGGCCCTGCTGCTTGATCCCTTCAGCAGGAAATAATTGCCGATTTCGGCCGTTTTTTGCTGACCCGCCGCTCGGGGAGTGTTGTATGCACCTCTCCTGCTCATGTGGAGGGTGCCTGGGTCTGCCTGCGACCTTGCTGTGTGCCTTTAATGGACGCTGGAGCGGGAGCTGAGCTCTCACACGTCCTTCCTCTCCATGCACCAAGCCACGCCCCCACATCCACTATTTTAATCTGTAGGGCCTTTGCTTTAAAAAATATATATATAATGTTTGGGGGTTCAACATAATTTTCTTGCAAAAAAAAAAAAAAATGTTTTCATGTAAACAAGTGTCAGAAAGGGCTTTGTCTTCAAATGGTTAGAAGAGTGGATGATGTGTGACATAAGCTTCCTAATGTTGTGCATAAAATGCCAGGACAGTTCAAAACCCCCCAAATGACCCCATTTTGGAAAGTAGACACCTCAAGCTATTTGCTGAAAGGCATGTTGAGCCCATTGAATATTTTTTTTTTTGTCCCAAGTGATTGAATAATGACAAAAAAAAAAATAAATGTACAAAAAGTTGTCACTAAATGATATAATGCTCAAACATGCCATGGTTATATGTGGAATTGCACCCCAAAATACATTCTGTTTCTTCTCCTGAGTACGGGGATACCACATGTGTGAGACATTTTGGGAGCCTAGCCGCGTACAGGACCCTGAAAACCAAGCACAGCCTTCAGGATTTCTATGGGTGTAAATTTTTGATTTCACTCCTCACTGCCTATCACAGTTTCAGAGGCCATGGAATGCCCAGATGGCACAAAACCCCCCCAAATGACCCCATTTTGGAAAGTAGACACCCCAAGCTATTTGCTGAGAGGTATTGTGAGTATTTTGCAGATCTCGCTTTTTGTCAAAGTTTTGAAAATTGAAAAAAATAAATAAAAAAAATGTCTTAATTTTCAAAAACAAATGAGAGCTGTAAAATACTCACCATGCCTCTCACTAAATAGCTTGGGGTGTCTACTTTCCAAAATGGGGTCATTTGTGGGGGTTTTGTGCTATCTTGGCATTTTATGGCCTTCAAAACTGTGATAGGTAGTGAGGAGTGAAATCAAAAATTTATGCCCTTAGAAACCTTGAAGGCGGTGCTTGGTTTTTGGGGTCCCGTACGCGGCTAGGCTCCCAAAAAGTCCCACACGTGGTATACCCGTACTCAGGAGAAGCAGCAAAATGTATTTTGGGGTGTAATTCCACATATGCCCATGGCATGTGTGAGCAATATATCATTTAGTGACAACTTTTTGTACATTCTTTTTTCTTGTTCATGCATCACGGGACACAGAGCAGCATAGTCATTACTATGTGGGTTATATAGAATTACCTTCAGGTGCTGGCACTGGCAACTTCCAAAACAGGAAGTACCCTCCCCTATATAAGCCCCTCCCATCCGGGAGTACCTCAGTTTTTTGCCAGTGTCTAAGGTGTTGGCCAAGGTTAACATGTATTCATCTGGGCTTGTGTACAGGTTCTCTGGGCCTTAGCAAGCTATTCCGGATCCGACCAAAAAAGCTTCATAGCTAAACGGTCGGTACCCGGGCCTTGCAGAGAAGAGCAGGGTTTTGCCTGTAATGCCTCTCTTAGGAGGGCTGGACCCTGGGATCCAGAGCTCTGGTCATACCCAAAACCAAGAGGCTATCTGTGCAGGGTGCTATACAGGTCCAGGGGAGTGGAATCCTTGGGAACCCGGTCCCTGAAGGTCTAGTACAATGCCTGCCGTGAGAGGTGAAGTTTGGGCTTCTGTGGACCAAACAAAGTCCTGCGGCGGGGAAAAGGTAAGTGGGGGCCCCTCAGGAACTTGGTTCTATTGAGGGGACCCCCAAGCCTAATATGTCTTTCTGCCTGTTACCTAAAGGTATTCCCGCTAATAGCTGTATATGCCTAAGAAAGCCTAGAAATGTCTTTTCATAAAGGAAGTTTTAAAAACTGTAAACCTGGAAATGTTTTTCATAAAGGAGGTTTTAAAAAAAAAAAAAAGACAAAAGTGCGGTACCTGTGTTTGTCCACTAGAGGCCGCTGTGGAACGTCTTTTTTTCTTGGGACTATTCCTTCCATGGTGAAAGTCCAGGCAGATGAGTGAGCTCTCTATCAGGGAAGCTGCATTCCTCTGTCATGCTGCCAAGTAGTTTCCTTCCATCCCCGAGTCCTGGTGAAACAGGGACCCTGGCTCCTCTCCCTACAGGGCGCCAAGAGCGCACACGTGCACGCGCGTGCGCGCGCGCACACGCTTTCTTTTTATAGATTTAGCTTCAAAAAAGTGGGCGGAGCCTGGCGGATGACGCGCTCTGTGCGCCCAGCGCTTCTGCGCATGTGCGGGCGTCCCAGCAAGATAAAAGGACTCAGTCCACGCTGCTTGCTATGGACACAGAGCATGAAAAGGAGCTGGTAGCATGGTATAGGGGCTTACAGCGGGCGGTTGATACAGGCATCCCCAGAAAGACGCATTAGTAGACACCCACTGATGTACATAGCAGCAAATTGCCTTAGACTATTTCAGTAAAGGGGTGTATTGCGGCTGGAATACCTCAGCTTTGAACTAAGGAATATGCCGCCTAAAAAACTCAGAGATATACCTCTCAGAAAGTGTAGGGGGTCTCCATCAGGCTCTGAGGATCTGGAGCAGTCATCTGCACCCTCCTCCCCTGAGAAATCAGAGGTTAATACCCATAAGGAACCCCCGGGAGTGCCAGGTACTGCGGCTGTCCTCAGTCCACCTGCTCCTGCATATATAACAGAGGAGGTTTTTGCCTCAACTCTGGAGGGATTGGAGCAGAGATTGGCAGCATTGATCGCTTCTTCTCTACAGGAAAGAAAGCACGCCAGATCTCCATCACCTCCATTAGAGTGCCTGTTGGCAGAGCAACAGTCCCAGGAAGGGACCGACCTACCTGAAGGGGATCAGGAGGAGGTTAACTCTGTTTTTGAGGAATCGACAGTAGATTAACCATTTTCAGCATCACAGACTGAAAAGAGGGTCTCTCCTATTGGCGTTAGAACAACTATTGCTCCAAGGAGTAATTATGGAGGTTCCTATGGAAGAGTGGGGGTTGGGTTTCTACTCAAACCTTTTCACAGTCCCGAAACCAAACGGGGACATAAGACCCATATTGGACCTAAAGAGTCTAAACAAATTTCTAAACGTCCGGTCTTTCTGGATGGAGTCGATCCGATCGGCCACCGCTGCCCTACAGGGGGAGGAATGGTTAGCCTCGATCGACATCAAAGATGCTTACTTGCATGTTCCCATCTTTCCAGGTCATCAGTAGAAGGGCGCCATTTTCAGTTCAGAGCCTTACCATTCGGTCTGGCCACAGCACCACGAGTGTTCACAAAAATTCTGGCCCCACTGTTGGCCGATCTAAGAACACGAGGTGTAACGATAATGGCATACCTAGACGACCTGTTGTTGATGGACCACTCAGTTGCCAAGCTAGAAGTGGTAATTGTCGATACAATCAAGTATCTAGAATCTCACGGTTGGGTCATCAACCTGGACAAGTCAGCCCTACAGCCAGTGAAAAACCTGGTATATCTAGGGCTACGGCTGGATTCAGACCAGAGGAAGATTTTCTTACCTCTAGACAAGGTATCCTCTTTGAGGGGCTTGGTCCGTCTGCTTTGTGCAAAAAGACAGCCGTCCATACGCCTGTGCATGAGGCTGCTAGGAAAGATGGTAGCATCATTCGAAGCTGTGCCATACGCCCAATTCCACTCAAGGAATTTACAGAGGGCCATATTGTCAGCCTGGAACGGAAAAATTCAGGCTCTAGACTTCCCGATGGCTTTGTCCCCTTCCGTTCGGAAGAGTCTCTGCTGGTGGTTGATCCCCCAGAATCTCCAGAAGGGAAAACCCTTCAGTCCGATATCCTGGAAGGTGGTCACTACAGATGCCAGCCTTATAGGCTGGGGGGCAGTACTGGAGCAATGGTCTCTCCAGGGCAGATGATCAAATGTAGTAAAAACCCTGCCCATCAATCTCTTAGAGATACGAGCAGCCCGGTATGCCCTAGTAGCCTGGACATCCAGACTCCAAGTGTCCCCTGTCAGAATTCAATCAGACAATGCCACAGCAGTGGCATATATCAATCATCAGGGAGGCACCAGGAGTCATGCAGCCCAGAGGGAAGTAAGTCACATCCTGGAATGGGCAGAAAAGCATGTCCCATGTATATCAGCTGTCTTCATTCCAGGGGTGGAGAATTGGAAGGCGGACTTTCTGAGTCGCCAACAGTTATGCCCAGGGGAATGGTCCCTTCATCCCGAGGTCTTCCGAGCAATATGTCAGCGGTGGGGAACACCGGATGTAGATCTGCTAGCATCCAGATTCAACGCAAAGGTGGACAGATTTGTCTCCCGGACAAGGGATCCCCTCGCTTGCGGCTCGGATGCTCTGGTGTTCCCTTGGGATCAGTTCAGACTGATATATGCATTCCCTCCGCTACAATTGTTGCCTCGACTCCTTCGCAGAGTCAGGTTGGGAAAGAAGCCGGTGATCCTGGTGGCTCCAGCGTGGCCCCGAAGGGCCTGGTACGCGGAGATCATCAAAATGTCTGTGGGGAGTCCTTGGACCCTTCCACGTCGTCCGGACCTGCTTTCGCAAGGACCGATATACCACCCTTCCTTACTAACTCTAAGTTTAACGGCCTGGCTATTGAATCCCACATCCTAAAGAAGAGAGGTCTCTCTAACTCTGTGGTATCAACTATAATCAATGCCAGGAAGCCTGTATCCAGGCAGATCTACTATAGAGTTTGGAAGGCGTACATCACTTGGTGCGAGGCCAGAAAATGGCATCCACGTAAGTACGTTATAGGCAGAATTCTGGACTTCCTGCAGTGGGCTGTAGACAGGAAGTTTGCCTTAAGTACTATCAAGGGCCAGGTTTCGGCCTTATCAATACTATTTCAAAGGCCCCTGGCTATGCATTCACTTGTCAAATCCTTTATGCAAGGGGTGACTCGTATTATTCCACCGATTAAAGCTCCCATATGCCCATGGGATCTAAATTTGGTTCTGTCGGTTCTGCAGAAGCAGCCGTTTGAACCTTTGCGGCACATTTCCTTGGTTCTACTCACCAGAAAATTGATATTTTTAGTAGCCATATGCTCGGCTAGAAGAGTGTCGGAATTAGCCGCCATGTCCTGTAAGGAGCCATATCTGGTTATTCATAAGGACAGAGTAGTATTACGCCCTCACCCAGCCTTTCTTCCTAAGGTGGTATCGAGGTTTCACTTGAACCAGGATGTGGTTCTTCCTTCTTTTTTCCCCAAACCAAGCTCGGTAGAGGAAAAGTTATTGCATTCTTTGGATGTAGTAAGAGCAGTTAAAGCTTATCTAAAAGCCACTGCTCAGATTCGTAGAACGGATTCTTTGTTTGTTCTGCCGGAAGGCCCCAGAAAGGGTCAGGCAGCATCAAAATCTACTTTAGCCAAGTGGATTCGACAGGTCATAATACAAGCCTATGGCTTGAGAAGTAGACCGCCTCCGTTCAAAGTTAGGGCGCACTCCACGAGAGCAGTTGGAACTTCATGGGCAGTGCATCACCAGGCCTCCCTGGCTCAAATTTGTAAGGCCGCAACATGGTCTTCAGTACACACGTTTACTAGGTTCTACCAGGTGGACGTTAGAAGTCAGGAGGATGTCGCCTTTGGGCGCAGTGTGTTGCAGGCCACAATAGATCCTCATGCCTGATGGCGCCCAGCTTATGTATGGTGTATCCCCCCCCTCATTTGGCATTGCTTTGGGACGTCCCACATAGTAATGACTATGCTGCTCTGTGTCCCGTGATGTATGAACAAGAAAATAGGATTTTTAAAACAGCTTACCTGTAAAATCCTTTTCTTGGAGTACATCACGGGACACAAAGCTCCCACCCCTCTTTTGGGGACACGTATTGCTTTGCTACAAAACTGAGGTACTCCCGGATGGGAGGGGCTTATATAGGGGAGGGTACTTCCTGTTTTGGAAGTTGCCAGTGCCAGCACCTGAAGGTAATTCTATATAACCCACATAGTAATGACTATGCTGCTCTGTGTCCCGTGATGTACTCCAAGAAAAGGATTTTACAGGTAAGCTGTTTTAAAAATCCAATTTTTTCTTTTTTCTTTTTGTCATTCAATCATTTGGGACAAAAAAAAAATATTCAATGGGCTCAACATGCCTCTCAGCAAATAGCTTGGGGTGTCTACTTTCCAAAATGGGGTCATTTGGGGGGGTTTTGTGCTATTTTGGCATTTTATGGCCTTCGAAACTGATGGGTAGTGAGGAGTGAAATCAAAAATTTGCGCCCTTAGAAATCCTGAAGGCGGTGCTTGGTTTCCGGGGTCCCGTACGCGGCTAGGCTCCTAAAAAGTCCCACACATGTGGTATCCCCGTACTCAGGAGAAGCAGCAGAATGTATTTTGGGGTGCAATTCCACATATAACCATGGCATGTGTGAGCAATATATCATTTAGTGACAACTTTTTGTAATTTTCTTTTTTTTTTGTCATTATTCAATCACTTGGGACAAAAAAAAAATATTCAATGGGCTCAACATGCCTCTCAGCAATTTCCTTGGGATGTCTACTTTCCAAAATGGGGTCATTTGGGGGGTTTTGTACTGCCCTGCCATTTTAGCACCTCAAGAACTGAGATAGGCAGTCATAAATTTAAAGCTGTGTAAATTCCAGAAAATGTACCCTAATTTGTAAACGCTATAACTTTTGCGCAAACCAATAAATATACGCTTATTGACTGTTTTTTTTACTAAAGACATGTGGCTGAATACATTTTGGCCTAAATGTATGACTAAAATTGAGTTTATTCGATTTTTCTTATAACAAAAAGTAGAGAAGATCATTTTTTTTCAAAATTTTCGGTCTTTTTCCGTTTTATATCGCAAAAAATAAAAATCGCAGAGGCAATCAAATACCATTAAAAGAAAGCTCTATTTGTGGGAAGAAAAGGACGCAAATTTCGTTTGGGTACAACATTGCATGTCCGCACAATTTACAGTTAAAGCAGCGCAGTGCAAAATTCTGAAATCACCTCTGGTCCTTTAGCTACAAAATGGTCCGGGGCTTAAGTAGTTAAAGTGCCCCCATCCCCCCATGCTAGAGCGCAAAGGCAAATGGCCCACACGTGAAGTATTGCCGCAAAGGTCAGATCATGTTCAGTAATTTGCCTGGTCTTCAAGTGGTTAAAGCTGCTGGATAAATCTCTATCCTCCCAGATTAATAATTTAAAACTGATAAATTAACACTATGAGTAGTATATATAACACACATAAAAATCTAAATCGAGGGGGGGGGGTGGTGCTGCGCTGTTTCTAATATGATAAATTATAGTGCACAATGGCTAAGAAATTATCAATCAATAAACAGGTTAAAAAATAAACAATAAATACAACTGATCAATTATAGTGATGTATAAATACTAAAACTATGAGATCAGTAAAAATATAAATAAATAAAAACTGTAAAAACAATAAATATATAAGTAAACCTGTGAATAAATACCAAAGTGAATGTTACTGTGCAAATATGCTGTGAGAATGAATAAATGAAAGAAGTCGCCTGCAAATTGCAGTAAAATGATAATAAGTGCACCAATGTGACTGCTAAATAAACAAAGTGCAGTGCAGTGCTAAAGTGAAGCAGTAAGTTCAATGAGTAACGAAAAAATAACGAAAAGTGAAAATTGTCCAATAAGCAAAGGAACACAAATTGAACTCCAAAAATCCAGAGAAGAAGAACAATGGTAAGTGGTGCCCGTGCAGATCAATTTCTTGTAAGTGACAATCCTACAACTTCATATAGGTGAATGGTGCTGTGGTGACGGGGTGTCTGAATCTTCACTTCCGGTGTCACACTAAGAATAATGGGTGGCCTCTTACCTTGCGGTAATGAGGTAACCGCTTTTGTATAGTGGGGGTCAGTAAGATCCTTTAACACGATCCTGACGTCCAATAGGGAAACCTTTATAACAGGATGCTGCTGTTCCTCACATATGGGATAACTTATACTGGATCTTAAAGGGTTGCTTACATCTCCCAACGATGGCCGGGTTAGAAGGAAAAAAATGGGGTCTCGATCGTGAAGTACGTTTTTTTAAAAGGTGTGTACTTTAATATTGCATAAATATAACAAGGTTGCTTACATAAACTCACATAAAAAATTATAAAAACATGCACTTATCCCAAACGAACGACGGAGAGGCAGACAGTCAGACGGAGGCACACGAGCTCGCCGTTCGTTTGGGATAAGTGCATGTTTTTATAATTTTTTATGTGAGTTTATGTAAGCAACCTTGTTATATTTATGCAATATTAAAGTACACACCTTTTAAAAAAACGTACTTCACGATCGAGACCCCATTTTTTTCCTTCTAACCCGGCCATCGTTGGGAGATGTAAGCAACCCTTTAAGATCCAGTATAAGTTATCCCATATGTGAGGAACAGCAGCATCCTGTTATAAAGGTTTCCCTATTGGACGTCAGGATCGTGTTAAAGGATTTTACTGACCCCCACTATACAAAAGCGGTTACCTCATTACCGCAAGGTAAGAGGCCACCCATTATTCTTAGTGTGACACCGGAAGTGAAGATTCAGACACCCCGTCACCACAGCACCATTCACCTATATGAAGTTGTAGGATTGTCACTTACAAGAAATTGATCTGCACGGGCACCACTTACCATTGTTCTTCTCTGGATTTTTGGAGTTCAATTTGTGTTCCTTTGCTTATTGGACAATTTTCACTTTTCGTTATTTTTTCGTTACTCATTGAACTTACTGCTTCACTTTAGCACTGCACTGCACTTTGTTTATTTAGCAGTCACATTGGTGCACTTATTATCATTTTACTGCAATTTGCAGGCGACTTCTTTCATTTATTCATTCTCACAGCATATTTGCACAGTAACATTCACTTTGGTATTTATTCACAGGTTTACTTATATATTTATTGTTTTTACAGTTTTTATTTATTTATATTTTTACTGATCTCATAGTTTTAGTATTTATACATCACTATAATTGATCAGTTGTATTTATTGTTTATTTTTTAACCTGTTTATTGATTGATAATTTCTTAGCCATTGTGCACTATAATTTATCATATTAGAAACAGCGCAGCACCACCCCCCCCTCGATTTAGATCCTTTACTTATCAGGTTAGGATTAACCTGCGAGGTGCTTGCGATAGTTTCATTCACCTCCACACTCCTCCAGATTGGCAGCGCAGAAATACCCACTCTATAGATTACACATAAAAATCTACCACAACAATAAGAATAATAAACAGTGAATATAAGTTCAGTGATAAATGCATACAGTATATTACATGTGAAAAATGTCCTCATGCACCAACTCTGTGTATAAATCAACTTGTATATGGCCATTCATAAACAGTTCTTCAGTGAATGTATCCATCACATGGTAGGTATTTCCATTTCCTCAATCTTTCACCTCTGTGCACCACATCTACAAATGCAGAGGGCGATCACAAGATTTAAAATACCTATTTAGGTTTTATAATGTCTGTTAGTAATGGGGTTGTAAGGCCTCTGGCACCCCTCTGATAACTCTTGCCTCTCCAGTAAATCTCCTCCACTGTCTAGCCCTCCACGTAGCATAAGGAATATAAAGAGACAGTTGCCATTGTTCAGCAAAAAAAAAGCTTGTTAATCTAACACACACATTTGAGCAGCAAAGAACAAACTCTGGCACAGTACTAGAATAGCACTTCCGGGTTTCCCACACTGTCTGATGTCACATCCACTGTCAATGCCTCCCATTGCCCAGCCCACTAAACAAAAACTCCTGAAGCTTAATACACATGCAAAAACTCTTATAAAACACCTGTTAAACTCCTGGGGGAAAAAAACACTTCAAAATCACTAGCAATACGCTCTGATTACACTCTGCTCAGGTGTGAATGCAGGCTAATATTTGAACAAGTGGTGAGTGTCTCCTGTTTCATCTGTTTTGTCTTCTGTTTAGGAGAATGTGGTCTCCCGGAACGAATCTCATATGCAGAGCCTAAACCAGGTGCTCTTGATCAGAAGACCTTTCCTCCTAATGCAACAGTGTCCTATGATTGTAGGCCAGGCTATATACGGGTTCCTGGCACGAAAAATTCAATAACCTGCTTAGAGGACAGTACATGGTCTACTCCTGAAGTATTCTGCCAACGTAAGTATTATCTTTTTCTTTTCATCTGCTTTGTAATGGCATCGAAGGCTAAAATCGTGCTCATGTGATTTGCAGTATTTTGAATGAACAGCTTGGCAATATTCAATTAATAATATTATTCAAGGTTTATATAGCGCCAACAGTTTGATATTTGAATTTATTTGTTATACAGTATTTTTTTTTTTTTTTTTTTTTTTATCAATGTATTTTACTGGCAGGCAGATCATGTGGAAATCCTGGAGAAGTGTTAAATGGGAACATGGAGGCTACAGACTTTTTATTTGCATCTACAGTGAAATATACATGTAATGAAGGGTGAGTCTTAACATTGTTTTGTTAATAACAAACACATTTTAAATTTGCTCTCAATTTGCTTTTTCAGAAGATTTGATTCATGCAAGAGCTGCTTTTCCTTATTTATACTTTTTCGTGACAAGTTTCAAAAGTACACAAAGGGCCCTTTTATACATGTGATCTGTCTGCCCACTTTTTACATGTCATTGCAGACGCGTTGTATATCTGCCCACCTCCGGGTCTGTTCAAGCAGTGGCGGCTGGTGAAGTTTTAGGATGGGGGGGCGGGGCGCCAGACCCTGCCCTTCCTTTTTGACCCCTCCCACTTGGTGGAAATGGGTGTGGTTTCATCAAAATAGTGGGCGTAGCTCTAAGGTGGCGTGGTTAGCATCTGAGATGAACAAGGGATGGAGGGAGAGAGAGAGGGAGGGACAGCAGGCCCAGATCCTACACAATAGAAATATGTGTATTCTAGAAAGTTTAACAATCTTCAGATAAAGATACTTCAATCATCCCGGCACCATCATTGTTATGGTGTCAGGATGAATGAAGCGCATTATTTCTATTTTTACATTGTAATATAAAATGAAATCATTCAACTCGCCATAATGCAGAATCGGTGGGAGCCCTGAGCGTGTCGCCTGCCACCAGATGTTATCAGGTGTCCCCAGCGGAGTCCCTCCTTATATGCAGCCCTGTGTCACATCAAATGCAGCCCTGTGTCACATCAAATGCAGCTCTGTGTCACATCACATTGCAGCCTCTGCCCCATCAAATCCCCCTCCCCGGGAGCACAGCGGGCGCGGCACTTACCGTTCTGTGTGGTGTCCTCGTGTCTTCTTCCATGGCAGCGGCCATGGAGGAGTCCGCTCCTCATACTTCCGGTTTTCTCTCTCTCGGGCGCAATGAGAGAGAGAAAACAGAAAGTGACATCATGATCTACTCAGATGTCAATCAAACTGTCCGGCTGTAGTAATGGATACTACGAGCGCCGGACAGAAGCTGTGGCGCATCGGTAAGCGCCACAAGGCGGTACAAAAGCCCGCAAATGAAGCGCCGCATCTGCAATCTCGTGATTGCATTGACGTGGTGCTTCCCATAATGCACGTGGCCGGCGTGCATTTGCATTTGGTAAAAGGATTTTTTTTTTTTTTTCTTAAAGGGGCCATTTTTAAATGTTTCCCCCTATGGACGGGCTGCCACTGCGTTCAAGTCAGGCCGTGTAGAAAGGTTGCGTTTGTGTCAGCTTACCAGACCGGAGGTGGACAGATATATAAGCGGACTCAAGTCTGCCTACATCCGCCCACCCATAGGAATTAAATGGGTACATTTTTTCATGGAGAAAAAAAATCTGAATGGACGCACGGCACAAATCCTGTATTCTGAACTGTAGTATTTACTGGAAGTTTCTTGACGATTTTTCTGTATTTAGTAGATGTGTTGCCATAATGCAACAATGCTAGCCACTGGTGTATCATTTCCAGTAAGCATACAAAACCAGAATGATGGGGGGTGATGCACTTGTTTTCTTCTTGTAAACATGGTGGAGAAATGGCCCATTCGGTAATGCTGTGTGTGTGTGTGTGTGTGTGTGTGTGTGTGTGTACATCTTCAAATCTCACCAAAGACATACAGATTTGTGTAATATTTCTTACAGTGGTTGTCAGTTCACATACAGTATCTCACAAATGGCAAAGAACTCTCTGAGGGTCTGAAAAAAAAAAAAAATTGTTGCTCTACATAAAGATGGCCTAGACCAGGGATATGCAATTAGCGGACCTCCAGCTGTTGCCAAACTACAAGTCCCATCATGCCTCTGCCTCTGGGTGTCATGCTTGATGCTGTCAGGGTTTCGCTATGCTTCATGGGACTTGTAGTTTAGCAACAGCTGGAGGTCCGCTAATTGCATATCCCTGGCCTAGACTATAAAAAGATTGCCAAAACCCTGAAACGGAGCTTCAGCACGGTGGTCAAGACCATACAGCGGTTTAACAGGACAGGTTCCACTCGGAACAGGCCTCGTCATGGTCGACCAAAGAAGTTGAGTGCATGTGCTCAGCGTCATATCCAGAGGTTGTCTTTGGGTAAAGGACATACGAGTGCTGCCAGCATTGCTGCAGAGGTTGAAGGGGTCAGTCACTGACAAGTGCTCGTCGTCCCAGAACGAATCCTCTACTAAAGATGATACACAATAAAGCCAGCAGTTTGCTGATGACAAGCAGACTAAGGACATGGATTACTGGAACCATGTCCTGTGGTCTGATGAGACCAAGATAAACATATTTGGTTCAGATGGTGTCAAGCGTGTGTGGTGGCAACCAGGTGAGGAGTACAAAGACAAGTGTGTCTAGCCCACAGTCAAGCATGGTGGTGGGAGTGTCATTGTCTGGGGCTGGCTGCATGAGTGCTGCCGGCACTGGGGAGCTACAGTTCCTTGAGGGAACCATGAATGCCAAGATGTACTGTGACATACTGAAGCAGAGCATGATGCCCTACCTTCGGAGACTGGGCCGCATGGCAGTATTCCAACATAATGACCCCAAACACATCTCCAATATGACCACTGCCTTGCTAAAGAAGCTGAGGTAAAGGTGAGGGGCATCCTGAAACAGAAAATGGAGTAGTGCAAGGTCTCTGACATCACGGAGCTGGTGGATGTTAATCATGGAGGAGTGGAAGAGGACTCCAGTGGCAACCTGTGAAGCTTTGGTGAACTCCATGCCCAAGAGGGTTAATGGTGGCCACACAAAATATTGACACTTTGGGCCCAATTTGGACATTTACACTTAAGGGTGTACTCACTCTTGTTGCCAGCATTTTAGGCATGTTAGACATTAATGGCTGTGTGTTGAGTTATTTTAAGAGGACAGCAAATTTACACTGTTATACAAGCTGTATACTCGCTACTTTACATTGTAGCAAAGTGTAATTTCTTTATTGTTGTCACATGAAAAGATATAATAAAATATTTACAGAATTGTGACGGGTGTACTCACTTTTGTGGGATACTGTAATGCATTGCGTGTCTTAGACGAAACCTTTTATAACAAACAGGGAGGATCTAATTTTTCTACCTCCATGAAATTGTATATACAATACTGTGCAAAGGTTTTAGGCAGGTGTGGAGAAAAGTAAGAATGCTTTAAAAAAATTTATATCTTAACTGTTTGTATTTTGGAGTTTGATAAAAAATAAAGGGAAAGAACAGAAGAAAAATCTAAATCAAATCAATATTTGTCGTGACTATCCTTTTTAGCTTCAAACCAGCATCAATTCCTTACACTTGCAAACTTTGTATAAAATCTGGGATTTCATAGGATTAGAGTCATGTGTTTAATTACGCATACAGAGTAATTTGGGTCATTTTGGACTTTTTGTGGTGCTCAAGGACACAATAAACAATCTGTTTATTAGGATCAAGATACACACAAAACATTCATTAAAAAATTGACCATCCTGATGCATAATAATGTAATTGCTCTCGCTGTAACGTTAGCAGCGATACCTCGCATGTGTGGTTTGAACACCGTTTTCATATGTGGGCGGGACTTGCGTATGCGTTGGCTTCTGCATGGGAGCACACAGGGACAGGAGCACTATATATATATATATATATATATATATATATATATATATATATATATATATATATATATATATATATATATATATATATATACTAATTTTTATTTTATTTTTACTTTAGTTTGACACTTTTTTCCCCAAAAATAAAATTTTTGATCACTTTTATGCCTATTACTAGGAATGTTAACATCCCTTGTAATAGGAATATGGCATGACAGGTCCTCTTTACAGTGATATGGGGTCAATAAGACCCCACATCTCACCTCTAGGCTGGGAAGCCTGAAATAAAATAAAAAAACGATCCTGGCTTCGATCGTATCGGTGAGTCGGTAGAAGCACGGGAGGGGGCGTTCCCTCTCTCCTCCCGTAAGAACGATCAAGCGGCGGAACAGCCGCTATGATCATTCTTATGGTGTAGGGAATTGCGGGCTGAAAAAGCTGATATCTGAATGATGCCTGTAGCTGCAGGCATCATTCAGATATCTCGCACAAAGTCAAGGACATCATATGACGGCGGGCGCAAAGTGGTTAAAAGGCTTTGTGTTTAAAAAAAAAAAAAAAGTTGTCCATTTTATACAATATTTCTTGCCAAAAATGCCACCCCAAAACAGATTCTGCTACTCCTCCTGAGTACTGCGATACCACATGTGTGAGACTTCCACAGCCTGGCCACATACAGAGGCCGAGCATGGCTGGGTATTGCAGGGATGGCTGAGAATGGATGCATGGATCTCTCCCCCTCTCCTACTGTACCGATCGGTACAGAGAGGGGAGAGAGGAACCGGCGTCATGACATGACGCCAGTTTGTTTGCAGGTGATCGCTCCGTCATTTGACGAAGTGATCACGTGGTAAACGGCCGTTATCAGCGGCCATTTACCGTGATCCGTGATGCGCCAGGTCCTCCGGACCTGGCGGTCACGAACACTCCCGTGTACGCGCCCGATTCTGGGAGAACATCAATGTACGCCCTCCCAGAGTTATCGAGCCATCCTGTAGCCGTCATTCAGCGGTCGGCAAGTGGTTAGGGGTACTTTCACACTGCTTTGTAGCAAAATCGCTGTAAAAACACATACATATGCCTTTTTGAAAAAATAAAGTGAGTGCTAAACAGAAAAATATAATGAAATAAGCAAAAAAAAAAAGCAATATATGCAATCCTCAAAAGCAATAAAAAAAATATATACAGCGTTGTGATTATTATAAGTGTGAGTTACATAAAAAAATATAAAGTTCTGTGTTATACAAAAAAGTCCAATGTTCCCACTCCGTAAGTGCAAAAGGTGGTGTCCGACCACCATAAGGATTGAAGACTTACCACAATTTGTGGCTACACAATTTAAGTGCAGAAAACACGCTTTGATAATGCCACTCATAGGGAGTCTGATGAATCCTCTCCTTTTTATCCTTATCTCTGGAATTCCAGATAGGCCCGAAAAAGAAAAAAACTAATATGGTGTAATATTGTTACCACTATGATAAATTACACCCAGGTGAGTGTAACACCCTGTATAAATTAAAGTGCAACTGCCGATCACCAGCTTTCACCCCAATGCAGTGTGCACTCACCAAACAAAAGATCATAGTAAGCATCAAAGTTGAAAATGGGGATGTCCACAGGTTTCAGTGCAAGGATTTCCTCTCCTCATATTATATCACTTCACAGGGTAGAGCTTCATTCATATGTTCGAAAATACGAAAGGCCATAAACAAAAGATATGCCTCATAGTGTGGTATTTATTAAAAGGACATAGAATGAACAGGTAAAATTGCATAAAAACAACATATCATGCCGCTAAACTCGCATATAACACCACCACACGGACCTCTGCTGTGGTGGCGCAACATTCTGGCTCTGAAATCCTACCCTTCGCGATTTGCATGAAAATCCATCCTCGGAGTTCGAGAGGAGGATAAAAGTAGAGGATTCACCATACTCCACATGAGTGGCATTATCAAAGCGTGTTTACTGCACTTAATTGTGTAGCCACAAATTCTGGCAAGCATTTAATCCTCATGGTGGTCGGACACCACCTTTTGCACTTACTGAGTGAGAACATTTGACTTTTTTTGTTTTTAAGACAGAAGGATGGATATATATATAATTTTTTTTTATATATATATATATATATATATATATATATATATATATAACTCATGTTTTATAATCATCACAGCATTGCATATGCTGGGAACATAAAATACTGGGATCATGTGTTTTTGGTGCAGTTTTTAAAACCGCACTAAATTATGCAGCATTCAGGTCTTTCTAAAACACACTGCATCTGTAACGCAGTGGTGTGAACAGTCCCATAAGATTTAAAGGAAAATTTTATTTTTTTTTGCAAGGAAAAAATGCAGGAAAAACGTATCAGTGTGAAAGGGCCCTATGCTCACATATCTTCATGGACCTTTGTTATAACCTCATACAAAATCACAATTTGCACCTTATTACAGTTCATAAAATTTATATGCTGTATCCAAAAGTAAACAAAGCTTTCAAAGCTCAATGTGTTTCCAGGTTTATCACTGCTTCTTCATGAAGGGAGGGAGGAAATCTCACTTGGATGGATCTGATATATAAGTAAGATGGGGGGTTTCCTGGTGGTATTATTTTGTATTTAAAAGCACCAACAACCCAAGATGATACCTGAATCTGTGTCCTGCAGCAAATGCTTTAACCACTTACTGCCCGTCCTATATCAGAATGACGGCCGGGTGGCGGTTGCGTTATCCTGACTGGACGTCATATGACGTCCAGCAGGATAACAGCCGCCGCTTGCCCATCTGTGGTGCGGTGTGTCAATCTGACACACCGCTACACTGATCTCAGTAAAGAGCCTCTGTAGGAGGCTCTTTACCACGTGATCAGTCGTGTCCAATCACGGCTGATCACGATTCAAACAGGAAGAGCCGTTGATTGGCTTTTCCTCACTCGCGTCTGACAGACGCGAGTAGAGGAGAGCCGACTGGCTGCTCACCTGACACGGGGAGTCTGTGCTGATTTGTTTATCAGAGCAGCCCCCCCCCCATGGATGCCCATCCAGGACCACCAGGATGCGGAATGGACCACCAGGGATGGCCACCCCATTGGACCACCAGGTATGCCACCTAGAACACCAGGGAAATGCCAATCTGTGCCCAGGCAGCTGCCAATCAGTGCCCACCCACAATGACTGCCAGTGCCACAAGGGATGCCTATCAGTGCAATCTATCGGTGACGCATATCACTGCCGCCTATCAGTGCCGCCTATCAGTGCCACTCATAAGTACCCATCAATGCAGCCTTTTAGTGCCCATCAGTGTCGCCCATCGGTGCCACCCATGAATGCGCATCAGTGCTGCATGTCAGTGCCGCCTTATCAGTGCCCATCAGTGAAGGAAAAAACATACTTATTTACAAAATTTTATAGCGGAAACAAAAGAAAAACTTTTTTTAAATTTTTTTTTCAAAATTTTCTGTCTTTTTGTTTAGTAAAAAATAGAAACCGAAGAGGTATTCAAATACCACGCAAAGAAATCTCTTATTTGTGGGAACAAAATGATGAATTCCGTTTGGGTACAGTGTAGCATGACCGCGCAATTATCATTTAAACAGCGACAGCGCTGAAAGCTGAAAATTGCCTTGGGCAGGAAGGGGGGTAAGTGTCTGGTATTGAAGTGGTTAAAGAAGATGAAACCTTTTTATTCTTGTGTGGGCTGACAATTAACCCCTGCTCCTTTCTTTTGCTTGTTCAACCTCCCAGCTTAAATTTAGATAAATCTAACTCCAGATGCCGAGTAGTTTGCATGTACTCGCCTGCCATATACAATGGCGGAGCCATGTCTTTCTCCCCACCACACCACCCCTATATATTGTATGATTAACCAATTCTACCAAGCAGGTGCTACTGATCATAAATTTCATATGTAGGTTGAAACGGTTATTAACTGAAACGGAAACCACTGTGTAGGAGACTTAAAACTGGGTGAGGAACAGCCATACTCTACTACTACGGTGAGGTGGTGGAAAACCGTTTCGAGTCACAGGTCATACACCATGGCAAGACTGAGCACAGCAACAAGACACAAGGTACCGTATTTATTGGCGTATAACACGCACTTTTTTTCCCCTGAAAATCAGGGGAAAATCGTTGGTGCGTGTTATACGCCGATATCCACATCCCTGAGCTGTCTCCGCTGACTGGGAGTGGAGCGGAGCGGAGCGAGATACACATAGCCGAATGTACTCGGCTATACTCGGCTTTTCTCGGCTCCGCTCACAGTCACGCCCAGTCCCGCCATTGGACCTGTGTTATGTTCATCATAGGGCGGGACTCGGCGTGACTGTGAGCGGAGCCGAGAAAAGCCGAGTATAGCCGAGTACACTCGGCTATGTGTATCTCGGCGGCGGCTCCGCCCAGTCCCTGCGTCCCCGGCGTTCTCGGCGGCGTCCGCACAGTCTCGGCGCCAATTTTGAAATGCTGCACGGCGACTCTGGGGCAAGGCTGCAATGGACACTGACAAGGCTGCACTGTGACCAGGCTGCACTGTGACAAGGCTGCACTGGACACTGACAAGGCTGCACTGTGACAAGGCTGCAATGGACACTGACAAGGCTGCATTTAAATGTAAGTTATTTTTCCTTACAACCTCCATGCTAAAAGTTTTCTTCCCTAAAATTTCCTCCTAAACTTGGGGTGCGTGTTATACGCCGGTGCGTGTTATACGCCGATAAATACGGTAGTTAGTTATACTACATCAGCAAGGTCTCTCCCAGGCAAAGATTTCAAAGCAGACTGGGGTTTCAAGATATGATCATGCTGTTTTGAAGAAGCAAAAAGACATGGGCAACATTGAGGAGCGTTGATGCAGTGGTCATGCAAGTAAACATAAAAGAGAAGTTTGGGGTACAGCTTTTCTTTCTCGTACATCACGGGACACAGAGCGACATAGTCATTACTAATGGGTTATATAGATACCTTCAGGTGCTGGCACTGGCAACTTCCAAAACCGGAAGTACCCTCCCCTATATAAGCCCCTCCCATCCGGGAGCACCTCAGTTTTTTGCCAGTGTCTAAGGTGTTGGCCAAGAAGTAACATGTGTTTTTCACTGAGCTTGCGTACAGGTTCTTTTGGGCCTCAGTAAGCTATTCCGGATCCGACCAAAAAAGCTTCATAGCTAAACGGTCGGTACCCGGGCCTTGCAAGAGAAGAGCAAGGTTTTGCCTGTAATGCCTCTCTTAGGAGGGCTGGACCCTGGGATCCAGAGCTCTGGTCATACCCACGACCAAGATGTTTTCTGTGCAGGGTGCTATACAGGTCCAGGGGAGTGGAATCCTTGGGAACCCGGTCCCTGAAGGTTTGATTACAATGCCTGCCGTGATAGGTGAAGTTTGGGCTTCTGTGGACCAAACAGAGTCCTGCGGCGAGGAAAAGGTAAGTGGGGGCCCTCGGGAACTTGTTTCTATTGAGGGACCCCAAAGCTTATTTTGTCTTTCTGCCTGTTACCTAAGGTATTCCCGCTAATATTCTGTGTATGCCTGTGACTACTGAGAAAATGTAAAAATTTTAATAGTAGGCAAGAAAAAAAAAAAAAAAAAAAAAGTAAGACCGCGGTACCTGTGTTAGACACTAGAGGCCGCTATGGTTCTTTTTCTTGTAATGTGGATTTTTTTCTTCCAAAATCAAATCCAGCCAGTTGGTAAGTTCTCTGCTGGGAAGCTGTCTCCTCTGCCCTGTTGCTGCGCTCATCCATCCCCGGGCCCTGCGGCAGGGACCCTGGCTCCCATCTAGCTCCTTATTTTTTTCAAAGAAGGCGCACGTGCCCGCGCCTCTATATATAGAGGCGATCTGGAAAAAGGGGCGGAGCGGGTGGATGACGCTCGGTGTGCGCCGCGGCGCTACTGCGCATGTGCGGGCGTCCAGCGTGTTTTAAAGCACAATTATAGCTGGCTATTGAAGTGCACAGACAGAGCTAGCAACAGTATAAAGGCACACACAGAGGCGGTTGATGCAGGCATCCCCTAGAAAGGCACTTTAGTAGACACCAACTGTTATATAGCAGCAATTGTGCTAGACTATTCTCAGTAAAAGTGGTGTATTACGGCTGGAATACCTCAGCTTTAGGCTTAGGAATATGCCGTCCAGAAGCTCCGGAACTGAATCTTCCAGGAAGCGAAGGGGGTCTCATCGGGCTCTGAGGATCTTGGGCATGCTTCTGCTGCACCAGTCTCCCCTGAAGTTCAGAGGTAAGTGACCGTAGAGACCCCGCAGGGGTACTTGGTACTGTGGCTGTCCTCAGTTCACCTGCTCCTGTGTATGTAACAGAGGAGGTTTTTTCCTCAGCTCTGGGAGGATTAGAGAGAGATTGTCAACATTGATCGCTGCCTCCCTGTCAGGGAAAGCACGCCCGATCTCCGTCTCCTCCTTCAGAGTGCCTGTTAGCAGAGCAACAGTCCCATACAGGGATCGACCTGCCTGAAGGGGATCAGGATGAGGTTGATTCTGTTATAGAGGAATCAACAGTGGGGGAACCTTTTCTCAGCATCTCAAGCTGAAAGATTATGGGTTCAGTCTCTGACTAACATGGTCCGATCAGCATTTAAAAATGCACCTTGCGGAACCATCAACCACTACTGTATCCTCGTTGGGGTCGCTAGAAGCCCCCAGACTGTCTGTTCTTTTCCACTTCACCCTTTACTGAAAGGGCTCATTTACCAGGATTGGGAACATCCTGAGAAAATATTTATTCCCCCAAGAGATTTCCGGTGGTCTATCCCATGGAGGATAAGTTCATCAAAAAATGGAAGGTCCCTACAGTGGACGCAGCCATCTCTTGTGTGTATAAATCACTGACATGTCCAGTGGATAATGTTCAAGAACCCAATAGATAAATGATTGGAGTCCTTATGAAAGTCTGCTTCTTTCTACAGCAAGCTTGGTGACACAACCAGCAGTGGGGTCTGCTAAGCAGTGAAGGATCAGTTGAAACAGGTCTTGAGGGACTTGACAGATCAGCAGGCCCTTGCCCTAGCTGATCTACCTAGAGCCTTAGGCTTTGCGGTTGACGCCATAAAGGATTCAGTCCATCAGGCCTCCCGCCTTACGCTGTCTATAGTACATATGCGTAGGCTTCTATGGCTCAAAAACTGGTCTGCTGAAGCTCCCTGTAAAGAATGGCTGGTTAGCGTCCCATTTCATGGTGAACGCTTATTCAGGGAAAACCTGGACAAATATATCCAGAAAATTTTCAGCGGTAAAAATACGCTCTTGCCGGTTAAAAACAGAGTTAGAGGTCCCTCTTTAAGAGGCCTGCTTCTCCAGTCCCTGGGGCATCAGCTGTGTAACAGTTCCGACGGCCTCCTCGGTCAATTCCCGGGGGTAAAAAACAGGGACAATCGCAGGGTAATGAGAAACCCTGGGTCAGGGGAGACCTCCCCCAAAGTTAAATTCATTGAAGGGTTGCCCCCACTCAGTCGGGTGGGGGGAGGACTCCAGTTGTTCGCAAGAGACCTGGCGGGACACGATCAAAACAGATAGGTGCTCTCCGCAGTATGTTTGGGATACAGTTTGGAGTTAAAAGACTCTCCTCCTTCCCATTTTTGAGGTCAAACGTGCCAAGGGATCCCCGGAAGAGAGAGTCCCTCCTGTTGGCACTAGAACAACTATTGCTCCAAGGAGTAATTATGGAGGTTCCCCTGGAAGAATGAGGGTTCGGGTTTTGCTCAAACCTCTTTACAGTCTTGAAGCAAACTATTAATTCTAAAAGGGCTAAACAAATTCCTGTATATCAGGACTTTCCGATGGAGTCGATCCGATCGGTGGCCACTGCCCTACAAGGGGAGGATTGGTTAGCCGCGATCGACATCAAAGATGCTTATTTGCACATTCCCATCTTTCCAGTCCACCAAAAATTTCTACGCTTTGCAGTAGAAGGGCGCCATTTTCAGTTCAGAGCCTTACCCTTGGGTCTGGCCACAGCACCACGAGTGTTTACAAAAATTCTGGCCCCATTATTGGCCAATCTAAGAACACAAGGTGTAATGATAATGGCATATCTAGATGACTTGTTGCTGATAGACCACTCAGTGAAAAAACTAGACTTGGTCGTTCACAAGACAATCAAGTATCTGGAATCTCACGGTTGGATTATCAACCGAGACAAGTCAGCCCTAAAAACCAGTCAAAAGTCTGGAATACTTGGGGCTAAGGTTGGATTCAGGCCAGAGAAAAATATTCTTGCCTCGAGGAAAGGTGTTGTCTTTGAAAGAGTTGATCCACTTAGTGGGTACAAAAAAGACAGCCGTCCATACGCCTGTGCATGAGGCTGCTGGGAAAAATGGTGGCATCATTCGAAGCAGTACCCTACGGTCAATTCCATTCAAGGAATTTGCAAGGGGCCATACTGTCAGCCTGGAACAAAAAAGTTAAGGCCCTAGACTTACAATGTCCTGTCCCCTTCCGTTCGCAAGAGCCTCCGTTGGTGGTTGGTTCCCCAGAATCTGGAAAAAGGGAAATCCTTCAGTCCGATTTCTTGGAAGGTGGTCACTACAGATGCCAGCCTTATAGGCTGGGGAGCAGTACTGGAGCAATGGTCTCTCCAGGGCAGATGATCGGATGCAGAAAAGGCCCTGCCCATCAATCTCTTAGAGATACGAGCAGCCCGGTATGCCCTAGTAGCATGGACATCCAAACTCCAAGGGTCCCCTGTCAGAATTCAATCAGACAATGCCACAGCAGTGGCATATATCAATCATCAGGGGGGCACCAGGAGTCGTGCAGCCCAGAGGGAAGTAAATGACATCCTGAAATGGGCAGAAAGATATGTCCCAGCCATATCTGCGGTATTCATTCCAGGAGTGGAGAATTGGAAGGCGGACTTTCTAAGTCGCCAGCAATTATGCCCAGAGGAATGGTCCCTTCACCCCGAGGTTTTCTGGACAATATGTCAGCGGTGGGGAACACCGGATGTAGATCTTCTAGCATCCAGATTCAACGCAAAGGTGGACAGGTTTGTCTCTCGGACAAGGGATCCCCTAGCTTGCGGCTCGGATGCCCTAGTGTTCCCTTGGGATCAGTTCAAGCTGATATATGCATTCCCACCGCCACAATTGTTACCTCGATTACTCCGCAGAATCAGGGTAGAAAAGAAACCAGTGATTCTGGTGGCGCCAGCGTGGCCCCGAAGAGCATGGTACGCGGAGATTGTAAAATGTCAGTGGGGAGTCCTTGGACTCTCCCACGTCGTCCGGACCTGCTTTCGCAAGGACCGATATACCACCCTTCCTTACCAGCCCTAGGTTTGACGGCCTGGCTATTGAAGCCCACATTCTAAAAAAGAGAGGGTTCTCTAATCCTGTGGAATCTACCATGATCAATGCCAGGAAGCCGGTATCCAGGCAGATCTACTATAGAATCTAGAAGGCGTACATCGCGTGGTGTGAGGCCAAGAAATGGCATCCACATAAGTACGTAATAGGTAGGAGTCTGGACTTCCTACAGTGGGCTGTAGATAGGAAGCTTGCCTTGAGTACTATCAAAGGTCAGTTTTCGGCCTTGTCAATATTTTTTCAAAGGCCCTTGGCTTCGCATTCACTAGTCAAAGCCTTTAGATAAGGAGTGATGCGTATTAGTCCTCCGGTTAATATTCCCATATGTCCATGGGATCTAAACCTGGTTCTGTCGGTTCTACAGAAACAACCATTTGAACCATTACAGCATATTTCTTTGGTTCTTCTTACCAGGAAATTGTTTTTTCTAGTAGCCATTTTTTCGGCTAAAAGAGTGTCGGAATTAGCAGCTATGTCCTGCAAGGAGCCATATCTGGTTATCCATAAGGACAGAGTAGTGTTACGTCCTCATCCAGCCTTTCTTCCTAAGGTGGTATCGAGGTTTCATTTGAACCAAGATGTGGTTCTTCCTTCTTTTTTCCCCAAACCTACTTCGGTAGAGGAAAAGTTATTGCATTCTTTGGATGTAGTAAGAGCAGTTAAAGCTTATCTAAAAGCCACTGCTCAGATTCGCAGAACGGATACTTTGTTTATTCTGCCGGAAGGCCCCAGAAAGGGTCAGGCAGCATCAAAATCTACTTTAGCCAAGTGGATTCGACAGGTCATAATGCAAGCCTATGGCTTGAGAAGGAGACCGCCTCCGTTCAAAGTTAGGGCGCACTCCACGAGAGCAGTTGGAACTTCATGGGCAGCGCATCACCAGGCCTCCCTGGCTCAAATCTGTAAGGCCGCAACATGGTCTTCAGTACACACGTTTACTAGGTTCTACCAGGTGGACGTTAGAAGTCAGGAGGATGTCGCCTTTGGGCGCAGTGTGTTGCAGGCCGCAAAAGATCCTCATGTCTGATAGCGCTCAGCTTATGTATGGTGTATCCCCCCCCTCGTTGGTCATTGCTTTAGGACATCCCATTAGTAATGACTATGTCGCTCTGTGTCCCGTGATGTACGAGAAAGAAAATAGGATTTTTATAACAGCTTACCTGTAAAATCCTTTTCTTGGAGTACATCACGGGACACGGAGCTCCCGCCCCTCTTTAGGGACACTTATTGCTTTGCTACAAAACTGAGGTGCTCCCGGATGGGAGGGGCTTATATAGGGGAGGGTACTTCCGGTTTTGGAAGTTGCCAGTGCCAGCACCTGAAGGTATCTATATAACCCATTAGTAATGACTATGTCGCTCTGTGTCCCGTGATGTACTCCAAGAAAAGGATTTTACAGGTAAGCTGTAAATCCTATTTTTTGCAGATTCAAACTTGGGTGGATGCAGCATCGGACATTGCATCTGTCCCCCGGCTCTTCTGAACTGAGAACCGAGCGATCGAACACAGTCGATCGCTCGGTTCTGACAATTCGCCATGCAGAGAGCTGCTGACTGTTGGTCACTGGCTCTCTGATCTGTCCCTTCCTCACTAACTGGAGTGCTGAGCTGTGGAAGGGGGAAAAAGCAGCCAGCTCAGGCTCTCAGCGGCTCTCTGAGAGAGGCAGAGCTGGTTGTCGGTTCAGAGATCTGGCAGATCCCGCCTCCGTATACAGAGATTTTGCCAAACTGAAAAGTATGCCAATGTACAGTATAGTATGCACTCAATACTTGGTCGGGGCTCCTTTTGCATGAATTACTGCATCAATGCGGCATGGAGGCTGTGGAAACTTCACACTGGACCTCCGCAACTTGGATTCTGTACCTCTCCACTCTTCAGACTCTGGAACCTTGATTTCCAAATTAAATGCAACATTTTCCACAGTCCCTGATGATTTAAGGAGCTGTTTCTAGGCACGACGCTCTGCTTGGCCTGGTAATCTCAAACCATGCAGAGCTTATTACCAATATTCATATAAAAGAACATCTGGGTAGCAGTGACCATAACATTATTTTATTTAATGTTCGCTGTAAGCAACAAACGCATACGCTAAAGATTAAAACACTTAAATTTAAAAGAGCAAATTTTTCCAAGTATGAGGGCTGCTCTCCAGGACTTAGTCTGGGAGGGAATATTGGCATCAATGGACACAGAACAGAAATGGAAATTCTTCAAAAACACTGCAACTCACTGCAAAGTATATTCCCATGGGCAATAGGTTTTATTTTTAGCCTTTTAAAACATGTGGCTCACGGCCAAAGTTAAAATGGCTATAAATGGTAAGAAAATATTTTTTTATAAAAATGAAGTAACACTATCATTGTTTAAATGCTACAAAGAATAGAACAGAATATGTAAAAAATGCAAAAATTAAAAACGAACAATATATTGCAAGAGATAGTAGGACGAACCCTAAAAAATTCTTCAAATATATTAATAGTAAAAAGGTCAGGTCTGAGCATTTAGGCCCTTTACAAAATAATCTTATGTGGGTGACTGGGGACAAAGAGAAGGCAAATGTATTAACCACTTAACGACAGCCCACTGTAAATATACGTCGGCAGAATGGCACCGACAGGCAGAATCACGTATAGCTACGTGACTGCCTTTGTATAGTTAGGGGGTCCCATCGGACCCCCCTTCTTTACAGTGAGCGACTGTTATTCGTTTGGGAGCGATCAGGGATGAGGGGACGGCCGTTCGATTCCGGCCACCCCCTCTTGATCGCTCCCGGCGAATAAGAGAGCTTCCCTGCCTGTGTAATGTTTACACAGGCAGAGGAAGTGATGTCATCTCTCCTGCGGCGCTCACATATACCGAGCGCCATACAGGAGAAGATGCAGGTTAGTGCACAAAACACTACACTGACACCAGGACACATAGGCACATAAATCGCCCCCCCCCCCCAGACACCCCAGATCACCCCCCCCAGTCACAGTGTCACTGATTGCAGTGATCAGTAAATAAATGGTCACTGCAATCAGTGACATTTGTGACAAAGTGTCACTAAAGTTAGTTTTAGGTCCAGTGTAGCCCCCTAACCCCCCCTAATAAAGGTTTAACCCCCTGATCGCCCCCCAGATAACCCTTTCACCCCCTATCACCGCCGTCGCTAAGCGATCGTTTTTCTGATCACTGTCTTGGCGTCGGTGATGCCGATCGGTAGCCAGTAATTTTTTTTAGGTTCGCCGCAGGTTTTTATAGCGTCGGGTACCCCCATATGTTACCTAATAAAGGTTTAACCCCCTTGATCGCCCCCCAGGTAACCCTTTCACCCCCTATCACCACTGTCGCTAAGCGATCGTTTTTCTGATCGCTGTCTTAGTGTCGGTGATGCCGATAGGTAGCCAGTAATTTTTTTTTAGGTTCGCCGTCAGGTTTTTATATAGCGTCAGGTACCCCCATATATTACCTAATAAAGGTTTTAACTCCCTAATTGCCCCTAGTTAACCCTTTCACCAGTAATCACCATATAAGTGTTACGGGTGATGCTGGTTAGTTAGTTTGCTTTTTATAGTGTCAGGGCACCCGCCGTATATAACCCAATAAAGGTTTACCCCCTGATCGCCCGGCGGGTGTTATCAATTAGGTTTTAGCGTCAGAGAGGGTCTGCGTCACACCCCAGGCAGCGTCAGGTTAGTGCCAGTAACGCTAACACCCACGCGTGAAGCATACACCCCCCTTAGTGGTATAGTATCTGAACAGATCAATATCTGATCTGATCAGATCTATACTAGCGTCCCCAGCAGTTTAGGGTTCCCAAAAACGCAGTGTTAGCGGGATCAGCCCAGATACCTGCTAGCACCTGCGCTTTGCCCCTCCGTCCAGCCCAGGCCACCCAAGTGCAGTATCGATCGATCACTGTCACTTACAAAACACAACACACATAACTGCAGCGTTCGCAGAGACAGGCCTAATCCCTGCGACTCCAGTGCTGTAGGAGGTAATTTCACCACCACAGTTGAAAAAAAAAAAAAGCATATATGCCGAAGCTTTGGGGCAGCAGGGGCGGAGGAGCGATTTTGCTCCTAATGCCGCGTACATACGATCGAAATTCCGATGGAGGCTTGCCCGTGGAAAAGTCTGACCATGTGTACGCGGCATAACTTTTGTGGGAAGATGCCCCCATGCTTCGGCATATATAAATGGTGCATGTATGCCCATCATTAGAAGTGGGTGGATGAAGGGCAGTATTCTAATGGTGGGCATACCCACCGATCAATCTTTTTTTTTTGTTCAGCCAACAGGCTGCATGAAAAAAAAGATTACAATACATGTCCAACAAGGACCAGCAACGTACTGGTATGTTGCTGGACTTTGAATGTTTATACCAGAATGATGCCTGCGGGTTTAGGTATCATCTTGGTATCATTCTTTTCAGCCAGCGGTCGGCTTTCATGTAAAAGCAATCCTAGTGGCTAATTAGCCTCTGGACTGCTTTTACAAGCGGTGGGAGGGAATGTCCCCCCCCCGGATATAAAAAGCGCCATTGGAAAAGCATTTTAACACACCGATCTTGGTGTGGTCAGATGCTTTGAGGGCAGAGGAAAGATCTAGGGTCCAATAGACCCCAGTTTTTTCAAAAAAAGAGTACCTGTCACTACCTATTGCTATCATAGGGGATATTTACATTCCCTGAGATAACAATAAAAATGATTAAAAAAAATAAATAAATGGAAGCAACAGTTTAAAAATAAAATAAAAAAGCAAAATTAATAAAAAAAAAAAAAAAAAAAAAAACCACCCCTGTCCTGCCCTGCTCTTGCCCAATGGCGAACGCAAGCGTCGGTCTGGCGTCATATGTAAACAGCAATTGCACCATGCATGTGAGGTATCACCGCAAAGGTCAGATCGAGGGCAGTAATTTTAGCAGTAGACCTCCTCTGTAAATCTAACGGCGTAACCTGTAAAGGCTTTTAAAGGCTTTTAAAAATGTATGTAGTTTGTCGCCAATGCGCGTTTGTGCGAAATTTTAAAGCTTGTCGTGTTTGGTATCTATGTACTCGGCCTAAGATCATCTTTTTTATTTCATCAAACATTTGGGCAATATAGTGTGGTTTAGTGCATTAAAATTAAAAAAAGTGTATTTTTTCCCCAAAAAATGCGTTTGAAAAATCGCTGCGCAAATACTGTGTAGAAAAAAAAAATGCAACACCTGTAGGGCCTTTGCTTTAAAAATATATATAATGTTTGGGGGTTCAACATAATTTTCTTGCAAAAAAAAAAAATGTTTTCATGTAAACAAAAAGTGTCAAAAAGGGCTTTGTCTTCAAGTGGTTAGAAGAGTGGATGTGGAATGGAAAGGACACAATATGAGAGGGATATTGCTGCTCACCCCAATAATCTGAAGACTGGGAGGTTCCCCCAGTAGGGTTTTTAGGCAGCTCGATTCAAAAATGGATGACAATGTATGTACAAAAATGGATTTATTGAAATTCAAAGGAAATGGGTGGTACAGATTTAAGATATGAGTTCTGGTAACATGTCATTGAACACAATTGCAAACACTAAAAGTGATCATACAGTTTAACACAATTGTATGTGAAACTATGTAGCACTTCCTAACGCGTTTCGACCCTTTTCATGGGTCTTCTTCAGAGGTTTCGGTGTTGCTATAAAAAGGTTGTATGGAGTATAAATCCATTTTTGTACATACATTGTCATCCATTTTTGAATCGAGCTGCCTAAAAACCCTACTGGGGGAACCTCCCATTCTTCAGAAGAGTGGATGTAAGCTTCCTAATGTTGTGTATAAAATGCCAGAACAGTTCAAAACCCCCCAAATGACCCCATTTTGGAAAGTAGACACCCCAAGCTATATACTGAGAGGCATGTCGAGTCCATGGAATATTTTATATGTTGACACAAGTTGCGGAAAAAAGACAATTTTTTTTTTTTTGCACAAAGTTGTCACTAAATGATATATTGCTCAAACATGTCATGGGCATATGTGGAATTACACCCCAAAATACATTCTGTTGCTTCTCCTGAGTACGGGGATACCACATGTGTGAGACTTTTTGGGAGCCTAGCCGCGTACGGGACCCCAAAACCGAGCACCGCCTTCAGGCTTTCTAAGGGTGTAAATTTTTGATTTCACTTCTCACTGCCTATCACAGTTTCGGAGGCCATGGAATGCCCAGATGGCACAAATCCCCCCCAAATGACCCCATTTTGGAAAGTAGACACCCCAAGCTATTTGCTGAGAGGTATAGTGAGTATTTTGCAGATCTCGCTTTTTGTCACAAAGTTTTGAAAATTGAAAAAAAAAAATATTTTCTTTCTTCATTTTCAAAAACAAATGAGAGCTGTAAAATACTCACCATGCCTCTCAGCAAATAGCTTGGTGTCTACTTTCCAAAATGGGGTCATTTGGGGGGGGGTTTTGTGCTATTTTGGCATTTTATGGCCTTCGAAACTGTGATAGGTAGTGAGGAGTGAAATCAAAAATTTGTGCCTAGAAATCCTGAAGGCGGTGCTTGGTTTTCGGGGTCCCGTACGCGGCTAGGCTCCCAAAAAGTCCCACACATGTGGTATCCCCCGGAGAAGCAGCAAAATGTATTTTGGGGTGTAATTCCACATATAACCATGGCATGTGTGAGCAATATATCATTTAGTGACAACTTTTTGTAATTATTATTTTTTTTTTCTTTTTAGTCATTATTCAATCACTTGAGACAAAAAAAAAAAATATTCAATGGGCTCAACATGCCTCTCAGCAATTTCCTTGGGGTGTCTACTTTCTAAAATGGGGTCATTTGGGGGGGGGGGGGGTTTGTACTGCCCTGAAATTTTAGCACCTCAAGAAATGAGATAGGCAGTCATAAATTAAAAGCTGTGTAAATTCCAGAAAATGTACCCTAGTTTGTAGACGCGATAACTTTTGCGCAAACCAATAAATATACGCTTATTGACATTTTTTTTTACTAAAGACATGTGGCTGAATACATTTTGGCCTAAATGTATGACTAAAATTGAGTTTATTTGATTTTTCTTATAACAAAAAGTAGAAAATATAATTTTTCCGTTTTTATATCGCAAAAAATAAAAATCGCAGAGGCAATCAAATACCATTAAAAGAAAGCTCTATTTGTGAGAAGAAAAGGACGCAAATTTCGTTTCGGTACAACATTGCATGTCCGCACAATTTCCAGTTAAAGCGGCGCAGTGCAAAATTCTGAAAACGGCTCTGGTCCTTTAGCTACAAAATGGTCCGGGGCTTAAGTGGTTAAAGTGTCAAATATTTTTAAGTAAAACTAACTATACATTTTTTTTTTAAAGTGCCCCTGTCCCCGTGTGCTCACACGCAGAAGCGAGCGCATAAGTAAGTCCCGCCCACATATGAAAACTGTGTTCAAACCACACATGTGATGTGTTGCCGCGAACGTTAGAGCGAGAGCAATAATTTTAGCCCTAGACCTCCTCTGTAACTCAAAACATGTAATCAAGTAAAAAATTTAAAGCGTCACCTATTGGGATTTTTAAGTACCGAAGTTTGGCGCCATTCCACAAGCGTGTGCAATTTTGAAGCGTGACATGTTGGGTATCTATTTACTCGGCGTAACTTCATCTTTCACATTATGCAAAAAAATTTGGCTAACTTTACTGTTTTATTTTTTTGTTTTGTTTTTTATAGCATGAAACAGGTGTTTTTTTTTCCCCAAAAAAACACGTTTGAAAAATTGCTGCAAAAATACCGTGCCAGATAAAAAGTTGCAATGACCGCCATTATATTTTCTAAGGTCTCTGCTAAAAAAACATATATAATGTTTGGGGGTTTTATGTAATGTTCTAGCAAAAAATAAAAAAAATTTACATGTAGGAGAGAAATGTCAGAATTGGCCTGGTGGGCAAGTGGTTAAGGCACTTACTAGGTCCAGACCAGTTCCTACTAAACATTTTCCTAAATGGGACCTGTCCAGTAGTTTTGCAAGCCTTCACAAAAGATCCTTTTGAACCATTACAAACAATCTCGCTGAGGAATTTAACTCTTATAACGGTATTCTTAGTTGCAGTTACGACCGCAAGAAGAATTGGTAAACTACACGCTCTATCAGTAAAATAACCCTTTTTGTTAATTTACCCAGACAGGATTGTGCTTAAAACAGATCTGGGGTTTTTGCCAAAGGTGGCGTCAGCTCATAACAGGTCGCAGGAAATCATCCTGCCAACTTTTTGTTCAAATTCTGTGCTGTCCTGAAAGACTCCTGGAAAACCAGTCTAGTCTAACTTGATTTTTTTTTTTACTTTTGTTGGGCCACTTGGCACAGTTCTGTTTGCCTAGTTGTTGCCTGCCCTTCTCATTTATTGCTTGGGGGCATTCCAGGGTCTATGAATACCTTGTCTGTGTCCTGTACTGTACAATTAAGATAAGAGGAATTTTGATTTACCTGTAAAATCCATACAACAGTACAGGACACAGGCTGCCCTCCCCTCCAATTCTAGGTTACTCTGCATTGCTTGCTACAAAACGGAGGACTCACATGGTGGAGTAATTTTAATGTGGAAGGTTCCCAGTGGGCGTGTTCTCAAAATCCTTGCCAATTTGCAATCGCCCGAAGGTACAAGCCTATAACCTTGGGTCTATGAACCTTTACTGTACTGCAAGATTTGGTGTCTTACAGGAAAGTCAAAATTTCTCCCTTCTATTTATCTATTTAACTTATTCATTTATTTAATTTTTTTTTAACCCTCCCTTTACTCTATCCTCTGACATTTTTTTTTTTTTTTTTTTCCTTAACCACTTAAAGACCAGCCGGCCACGGGGTCAGTATAAACACGGCAGATCCCTGTTCTGACAGGGGAGATGAGAGTGATAGTCTGTTTCTAGTGATTAGGAACAGCGATCTCTCTCCGCCTCCAGTCAGCCCAGTTCCCATACAGTTAGAAACACCTCCCAGGGAACACATTTAACCCCTTGATCGCCCCTGGTGTTAACCCCTTCCCTGCCAGTGACATTTATACAGTAATCAGTGTATTTTTATAGCACTGATCACTGTATAAATGCTAGTGGTTCCAAAAAAGTGTCAAAATTGTCCGATTTTGTCCGCCGCAATGTAGGAGTCCCGCTAAAAATCGCAGATCGCCGCCATTACTAGTAAAAATAATAATAAAAATGCCATAAATCTATCCCCTATTTTGTAGACACTTTAACTTTTGTGCAAACCAATCAATATACACTTATTGCTATTATTTTTTTTTTTATTATTTTGCCAAAAATGTGTAGAATACTTATTAGCCTGAATTGATGAATTTTTTTTTTTTTTATTTTTTTTTTTATATTTTTTTTTGGGGGGATATTTATTATAGCAAAAAAAATATATACATTTTTTTTTTTTTTTAAATTGTCGCTCTTTTTACGTTTTTTTTTTTATAGTGCAAAAAATAAAAACCGCAGAGGTGATCAAATACCACCAAAAGAAAGCTCTATTTGTGGGGGAAAAAAGCACGTAAATGTTGATAAGGTACAGCGTTGCCCAACCGTGCAATTGTCAGTTAAAGTGACGCAGTGCCGTATCGCAGAAAATGGCCTGGTCATGAGGGGGGTTAAATCCTTTCCGTCCTTAAGTGTTAGAGGAATTTCAGTTGTGTATACCATACCTGGCCAATGCCCCTGGAAACTGGAAATCCACAAAGTAGACACCACTTCTCCACTGATCTCCAATTGCTTCCATGTTCATTGAGTGGCTGCCCCTACTGCATTCTGAACACAGGAAGTCAGCTGCTTGGCACAACCACCAATTAGAGAATGCTTTGCATTTTCTGAATGAATGCAAAGCATCCTCTGATTGGATGAGGAGGAGAGTGTGATGTAACCACCCTGCTTCTCCATTTTATCCAATGTAGATAAGGCTTTTTGCATTAATTCTGAACAAATGCAGTGTTTCCTGAATTGCGCCCAGGCCGAGCGGTCGACCCCGTGTTCACAATGCAGTGCAACACGGGACCTAGAAGCAAGTGGAGATCACTCGAGTTTCAGTGGCTAATTCCATATTTTCTAGATTCCAGGGAATTGGCCAGGTATATTATATGCATAGTAACATTGGTCCAAGCATGCAGCAAATCAACTGAAGTCAGATATCAAGGCTCCTGACCTTTTGAGTAAACAGTAAAGCTTGTATGTAGACAGTCCTACAAAATTTTACAATTTTTTTTTTTATTTATTTAATTTCTTGTAACATTGTAATACTGAAAAATATGCAGTGTATTTCATCCATTATAACATATATGAAGAAGTTTGGAGTATAGCCTCATATAAAGAACATAATAATTCATAGCAACGTACCATCATCTGGATTACTAAAGTGAAAAACGGGGGGGGGGTGGGTGCAAGGGAGTAGTTGCTGAAGCTAGCCCTATAGCATTCCCACCCAAGGAATTAATGGACTATCTCGGTACTGATAAAATCAAAATACAATGTATTTTATTGTAGATAAAAACAAATCTACAGTTGACATTTAAAAAAAGGAAAAGACAGATGCTCAGTAGGGATGAGCTCGGTGTTCGAGTCGAACATACGTTCGACTCGAACATCGGCTGTTCGATCGTTTGACGAAGATCGAACATTTTGGGTCATTCGCGCCAAATTCGAGTGATGCGAACGACCCAAAATCCCGGCGCTGTGATTGGCCAAGCATGCTTGGCCAATCACAGCGCCGGCAGCGAGGAGAGCCATAATTGGCCACAGGCAGGATGCCTGTGGCCAATTATAGCTCAGGGGGGTTTAGTACACGCCCCACACTATAAAAGGCCGCCAGCGCAGCGGCCTTGTGTATTGTGTTGGCGTGCAGGGAAAGACGTACATAGGCAGGGACAGTGTTAGAGAAATTGTGTGTAGGGAGAGAGAAGGATAGGTAGGGACAGTGTCAGTGATATTGTGTGTAGGGAGAGAGGATAGGTAGGGACAGTGTCAGTGATATTGTGTGTAGGGAGAGAGAAGGATAGGTAGGGACAGTGTCAGTGATATTTTGCTAAACCTTGTGTGCAGGGAGAGAGAAGGATAGGTAGGGACAATGTCAGTGATATTTTTGCTAAGCCTCTTGCACAGTATACAACCGAAGCTAGCCCTTATTGCTGTGATTTCCTGTTGTGCAACACAGGCAGGCATCTGCAGCACTTAAAGCAGGCGTAGTGTGATTCCTGCAAAATATACAACTGAAGCTAGCCCTTATTGCTCGTAGTTTTTTTTTTCTTTTGTGTTACACTAAGGGCTCTTTCACACAGGACGGATCAGTAATGATCCGCCCCGTGAAGCTCCGCTTGCTCATAGGGGATCGCTCCGTTGATCCCCGCTGAGCCGGCGGATGACTGGGCGGTTCCCGCACACTGTGCAGGGACCGCCCTGTCAGAGCGCTGCTCTCCCCTATGGGGGGATCGGATGATGACGGACCGTAGAGTCCGTTGTCATCCGATCCGATCCGCAGACGGAAGGAAAAAATAGGGTTTTCCTCCGTCACACTTTTGCGGATCGGAGCGGGTCGGATGTCAGCGGACATGTCACCGCTGACATCAGTGGCTCCATAGGAGGACATGTAGCATCTGTTCAGGTCCGCCTAAAAAACTGACAGGCGGACATGAACGGACCCTCCGTGTGAAAGAGCCCTAACAGGCATCTGCAGCACTTAAAGCAGGCGTAGTGTGCTTCCTGCACATTATACACCTGAAGCTAGCCCTTATTGCTCGTAGTTCTTTTTCTTTTGTGTTACACTAACAGGCATCTGCAGGGGCATATAAAAAATATATAATGTGGCGCTGTGAGAGAAGTAGTAAAAAACCCTACTTCATGTATAGCACAATGGTGCACATAAAAATATGGTGTCAAACAAAACATTTGTACACAATAGGTGTACACAAATGAATGTGATAAAAATGTAAGTGAATACTAACAGTGAAATAATTGGTATGGGGTATAGGTGCACAACAAAAACCAGCAATTAAACTGGAATATTGATCATACCCATAATAAACAAAAATTAAAATTAAAATATAATGTAGGTGGAGACAAACTCATATAAGGTGTCACAGATGAGTATGTAGAATAATGTCCAATCTTATCACATATGAAAAGAAGTTCATAGGTCAAAATGCCATTTTTCTCAAAGATTTTCATCCATATTACCGGGACCAGACATTACATTAAAGCCGCAAGCAGTTTTAAATGGCTTTTTTTCCTTTAGAAATGTCATTTTGTGCAGGGACAGTTCTAAACACGAGAAACACGTGGCACTTCACAGGCATACTTTAGACACCCCCCCAGGTACGATATTTAAAGGAATATTTGACTTTTTTTTTCACTTTATGCATCATTAAAATGACTGCTCCAGAAAAAACGTCAGTTTTTAAAACTTCTTTTTGCATTGATACATGTCCCCTGGTGCAGAACCCGGGTTCCCAAACCCTTTTTAGGACAATAACATGCATAATAGTCGTTATAATTAGCACTTTAGATTTCGAACATTCGCATCCATTGTATTTAATAGGGTTCTAACGTTCGTGCGAAATTTCGGTCCGTTCGCGGGTTTTGGTGCGAACCGAACCCAGGGGTGTTCGGCTCATCCCTAATGCTCAGGGTTCCCCCAAGAGATATCTGTGATTTCCAATTGATTGGCTCTCCTGAGGAAGCGGTTTACCGCGAAACTAGTAGAGCCCCTGACCAATCTATGGAACAAATACAGTAAGAAATACAAAAACAAGATATGGTTCAAAATAAATACAGCGTACAATACAAAAATAGAAAGAGTGTAGATTACCCAATTGGTAAAAGGTCTTGTGCGAACCCAGGCCGCCCAACTATATTCCCCCGCGGCGGACAAGGGGGATTATGCGTAGATCTCTGATAAAAGGAATAATATTGATGGAAAACCAGATACAGTGTACATGGCAGGGAGTGGGGCAAGGGGCAGTGGGAAAGGAAGGAGGGGGGGTATTGTGGGGGCAGAATGACAGGCGGACAGATGGATATCGGCTGGTGCAGCTGAGCAAGGAGTAATAAGGGTGAAAGTATATAGACCCAGTGTTGCTGGTGACAGACCAGCAAGGGATATGTACTTTAAATAAGGTATAGGTGGCCTCAGGTGCAGGGTAATGCATATTATGCTGATGCGGGGGGTAGACGTACCCATAAACCTCCTTAGCTGCCGGCCGCGTCCTTTCTGTCAGTGCCCTGCAACAATAGCCACCAATGGAGAGATACGCCATGCTCATCCGAGGGCTCGAGGGCCCATTAAACGAGCTCCCCAACCAAGGGACGTCCACGCAAAACTGCACATGTGCGTTCACGGCGAGCCGGTGGGCTGATCCCTGGGCTTGGAGAGAACAAAAGGGGGATAGGTTCCATAAGGACACCCCCACCAGGGGAAACGCAAGTCTGCCGATAAGGGGGGAGGCACAGGCAACCAGGGATCGCACAGGATACTCAGAGGGTGCTAGTTACAAAAAGAGAAAAACATATGATAAGATCGTTTAAAGCATGGATAATGCAGTAATAAACACATGGGTGTATAATTCCCACAATGCATGATCACTATATTGGTTGACATAGGGCATTATCACACAATTGATGGCTGAAGGACAAGGGGGAGGACAGTGTCAATTAAGACACAAAACCCATAGGGCAGGGCAGAACATAGTCGGGGCATCTACAGCAATTCATCAGTGTTGGAAATTGGCATCTCGATAATGCCGTGGGAGAGAGAGGAAGGGGTGGTGCCCGTAAACAGACACCATTGGTGATGGTTGGTTAAAGTGTTCCAGACATATCCCAAGTGCTTGGGTGAATTATTTAGACAACTAAATGTGAAAGGTGGGAAAATACGGGGAAGAATTATTATGTGTGGAGTGAAAGGTGTCGGGGGTGTAAGGACAAATTGGTCCAAAATCCATCCTTGATGGATAATGTAGTAATGGTGTAAATATTGAATAATATTAGTTGAAGTGAAATAAAATGAAATCAAAGTAAAATTAGAATTGATGTAAGATGAAAATAAATAAAATGACTGCTATCCGTCCCCAGGGTTGGGATCGGGATAGCAATCGTGAAAGATATGCTGTACAAAGTGCCCCTGAGTTGTTGAGGGGTAAGAATTATAATGTCTATATTAGGCGTAGGAAAATAGTCGCCATAAGAGATTATGGAACGTATTTGGATACATTCAAAGAGCAAGGGAAGTAGGTGGCAAGAAAATAATTCAGCTTACATGATGGGATTATAGGTGTGGTAACACCTAAAATTCCTATTCGGCTGGAGACATTTCCGTAAAGGCAAATGCATCTTGGCTAAATTGGCCCTACACTCTGAGGGTTCATGGTTGACAAACATTTGTTCACGTCATCATATAATAATCATTAGAAACTGTTTTTAAACAGATGGATAGAAAACCTATGATACAGTCTGCCTAATCAGTGCTGAGTGTCCATTGTCCAAGCAGCCTAGAGGGCAATGTCCACACTACATCACCAAGTGATCCATAACATAAAAATGGGTTGGAATAAAGCAAGATATAAAATAGAAGCACTCAGAGGGGAAGGAGGGTGTGTTATCTACCCGGTAATTATAAAGAAATTTGGAGTATAGCCTCATTTAAAGAAGATAATTCATAGCAACGTACCATCATCCGGATAACTAAAGTGAAAAACAGGAGGGGATGGGGGCAAGTGAGTAGTTGCTGAAGCTAGCCCTATAGCATTCCCACCCAAGGAATTAATGGACTATCTCGGTACTGATGAAATCAAAATACAATGTAATATAAAAAAGTTTATTGTAGATAAAAACAAATTGACAGCTGACATTTAAAAAAAAGGAAAAGACAGATGCTCAGGGTTCCCCCAAGAGATATCTGTGATTTTCAATTGATTGGTCAGGGTCTCTACTAGTTTCGCGGTAAACCGCTTCCTCAGGAGAGCCAATCTATGGAACAAATAATACAGTAAGAAATACAAAAACAAGATATGGTTCAAAATAAATACAGCGTATAATACAAAAATAGAGTAGCTTACCCAATGGGTAAAAGGTCATGTGCGAACCCAGGCCGCCCAACTATATTCCCCCCGTGGCGGACAAGGGGGATTATGCGTAGATCTCTGTGATAAAAGGAATAATATTTATGGAAAACCAGATACAGTGTACATGGCAGGGAGTGGGGCAAGGGGCAGCGGGAAAGGAAAAAAAGGAAAGGGGGGAGGGGGAAGGGGAAAAAAAATATAATATTAATATAATTTTTTTTCCTCTCTATTTTCTGCCTCTAGGTATCATTTTTTGAACAGACGAAATTTCAGAGAATGCCAAACAGATGGAACGTGGAGCAATGTTCTTCCTCAATGTGATGGTAAATGTAACCTCTGCATTTTCTACTCTTACATTCAGCATGCACACTTTCGTGTAGTTTATACTGTAAATTTCTATTCCATTTCATTAATTTTGTTTTGTTGTGACTGAACCTCACGGATGTTAAACCTTTTAGGCATTTGCGTGTTTTCTACAAACCATATTCTCAAAAATGAAAACACATTGTACATAGAAGTATGAAGATAACAATGCCCACTGTGCTCTTACAGAGGTATGGCATGAATACATTTTACAGTCGGCAAGCACTGAACGCTCTACTACAAAATCTGCAGTCACACCTGCCTTGTGATTTTAGAATTTGTCTGGTAAAATTTGGCCCATAATGAATGATAACCTACATGATCTCTGATCCTTTGCATTTGTCGTGCGTTAAAAAACAAAAAATACATATTTTCTCATTGTTTCCCAAAGTGTTTGCCTGATTACCATCTATCAAACAGTCTCTCAGAGATTCAGTTCAAAATGTCATACAAGAGGCCATTTGTATTCAGTGGAGCAAGCTCTGTTAAAGGATAACTCCACTTTAATGGGAATTTTTTTTCTCTCAAAAAAATAAATAAAAATATATATAATTTACCTTTTCAAACTGCAGCCCTGTAATTCTCTGTAAAATGCAATATGGCTACCTGGAGACATTCTGTACACAGGTGGTGTACAGAACGTCCCCCGGGTATGTCCTTTCCTGCTAGAGTGATTGGCTTACTGATTTTGCCAGAAGTCTGCACTAAGATGCAAAAATCGATTTTTGTGCATCCCCTGCAACAAAATGTTTATTTTTGGTGAGATCTTCCCAAAGAAAATCATGTCTAAAGTAATGCAGACCCTGCAGTTTTCCTCAGAGCCCTGCAGGTGCAGCAGTGATTGATAATTGTAAAACCACTCCCATACAGATTCACTTGGCACTTTGACACAGACAAATCAGTTATTTCTCCAGAATAACAAAAGGTAGGAATCTGCAACAAGGTTTGTTAAAATCCTTGAAATGTGCATAGATTTCACAGAGGGAAATGTTTTTTTTTTTTTTTTTCCTCAACAATAGTAGAGTTCTTTTTTAAGCTTTGAATTGGATATGCAGCCCCTTTGAGAATAACCATTGTTCTAAAGCTACAACACAGTCTCTAATACTTGGCCTATACACTTTAGAGAGGGTTTCGCGTGAGGTTTTTTAAATTCTGTATGTAAAAGCATGGCATTCAGTAATTGGCACTGAAATTGGTAGATCTAACGTGAATAAGGGCTGTGTAGAATAAAAGTTTTACATGTTATGGACTATCATTCTTTATCAAATTTATAAAGTAAATAAATTGGTAATGATTCTTCAATTTAAAAAAAAAAAAAAAAAAGGAGACTTAGACATGACAGCTTTGTGAGTTATAACGAAACTTAACTGTACCTGAGCATCACAAATTGAAATCGATATTTAATATCTAACGTATACTCATCCATTCATGTTTACATGCTTTATTTTGTTAACCAATTGAAAACCGCCTAACGCACATATACCTGCAGCTACAGGCATCATCCTGGTATTGTTTTTTTTTTTTTTTTAGGAGGCGATCAGTTTTTTGTTAGCCACTGGATTACTTTTACAGGCGGCCCCCCGCTCGCAGGTGCCTCTCCAGGCTCTACCATCCCACCGGCAAGCCCGAAATGAAGCCAGCGGCTCCGCCGGTTTGCTATAGAGCTGATCAAGGACCGGAAGGTCCCTGATTATCCCTATGGTATAGGAAACCAGAAGTAACAAGTATTTAGTGACTTCCGATTTCCCTGGATGTAAACCATGCCATTTTTACATTTTGGAAGCATCTGCTCACACCGATCTTGGTGTGATCAGATGTTTTTACGGGCAGAGGAGACCATTGGGGATCCCAGATCTCTCCATAAATAGTACCTGTCACTGCCTATTGCTGTCACACTCTGACGGACAACTAACACAGCAGTAAGTAATGAGAGTGCATGGAAGTGAGGCTTGCCAGAGCAGAGCAGCAGATTGATCAGCTGGAGGCTGAGATTAGAGCAGTAGAGCAGCGATGAGTCCTCCTGCACACAGAGCGGCTCAGAGTGCCCTGGCCCGCCCTTAGAGGACAGAGCCTGCTGCAAATCAGCAGTAAGCATTCTGGTGTTTGCTAGGCAACCCAAAGAGGAAGCTGCCTCTGACCTCACCTGCCCAACTCTGAGCTTCCTGAAAGGAATACATAAGGAGGCGGTGAACTACAAGTCCCAGCGAGCCAAACCACTGCCTGAACATACAAAAACATGTAAGGAGAGAGTGCCAGCACCTGCCTAATGAAGGTATATACAGTCATTTATACTGCCAGTGACCTTTGCCAGTAATACACAGTCCGTCATTTATACTGCATCTTATTAGCCCAGCACCATGGGAACCCACCTCATCAGGAGATATACAGCCTATATGGGGGGGGTCTTCTGAAACAGGAAAGGCTGAACCCGAACAGGATGGATGGTGGATAGAGAAAAAAAAAATAAGAATAAAAATAATTATCTTTAAAAGGCATCCGGAGCGAGGACGAAAAAAGAACACTGGTGTGGGCAGACAGCCGCCCTTTATGGGCTAAGAAAGAGGTTGTCCTGGAGGGGTCAGAGAGAGCGGAGCTGACCCATAGTAGGTTGATATGGGGAGCTCCAGCAAAGTTGTATAAGCTAGGACTTAACCCTTGGATGGTTCAGTGGATATGCAGGAGATACCATAGTGTGGTTGTAAAAGGGGTTAATTTGTAACAGAGCTTGGTCACTAGTGGTTTACCACAAGGCTCTGTTACTAGGTCATGTTCTATTTAATCTATATATGCAAGTAATATAACTAAAGTTAAGGTATGTATTTTTGCTGATGTCACAAAGGTGTGCAGTACGGTTGATATCCCTTGAGGTGTTTTATAATATGGATGATTTGGCATTGCTAGAAGATTGGTCAAAGCAGTGGAAACTGCAGTTCAATGTTTCAAAAAATAATGCACCAAGGGAAAAATAATCAGTTGACAGAACACGGTATTAGGGGTACAGTGCTAGCCAGCACTACAGACAAAAAAAATTTGGGAGTACTTATTTCAGATGATTACACCTTGAGCGAACAAACCATGTGGCCATGCAGTGGGAAAAGTGAATAGAATTTTGTGATGCATCACTAGAGGGGTCACAAGCAAAAGGATTCCCTTTTTATATACAGGTGAAACTCGAAAAATTTGAATATTGTGCAAAAGTTAATTTATTTCACTAATGCAACTTAAAAGGTGAAACTAATATATGAGATAGACTCATTACATGCAAAGTAAGATAGTTCAAGCCGTGATTTGTCATAATTGTTATGATTATGGCTTTCAGCTCATGAAAACCCCAAATCCACAATCTCAGAAAATTTGAATATTACATGCAATTAATAAAACAAGGATTGTACATAGAACAATATCGGACCTCTGCAAAGTATAAGCATGCATATGTACGCAGTACTTAGTTTGGGCCCCTTTTGCAGCAATTACTGCCTCAATGCGGCAGGGCATGGAAGCTATCAGCCTGTGGCACTGCTGAGGTGTTATGGAAGACCAGGATGCTTCAATAGCGGCCTTCAGCTCTTCTGCATTGTTCGGTCTCATGTCTCTCATCTTTCTCTTGGCAATGCCCCATAGATTCTCTATGGGGTTCAGGTCAGGAGAGTTTGCTGGCCAATTAAGCACAGTAATCCCACGGTCATTGAACCAGGTTTTGGTGCTTTTGGCAGTGTGGGCAGGTGCCAAGTCCTGCTGGAAAATGAAGTCCGCATCCCCATAGAGCTCGTCTGCGGAAGGAAGCATGAAGTGCTCCAAAATCTCCTGGTAGACGGCTGGGTTGACCAAGCACTTAATGAAGCACAGTGGAACAGCAGCAGTTGACATGGCTCCCCAAATCAACACAGACTGTGGAAACTTCCCACTGGATTTTAAGCATCTTGCAGTGTGTGCCTCGCCATTATTCCTCCATACTCTGGGTCCTTGGTTTTCAAATGAGATGCAACATTTGCTCTCATCAGAAAAGAGGACTTTGGACCACTGAGCAACAGACCAGGTCTGTTTTTCTTTAGCCCTGGTAAGACGCTTCTGACGTTGTTTGTTGTTCAGGAGTGGCTTGACAAGAGGAATTCGACATTTGAAGCCCATGTTCAGGATCCGTCTGTGTGTGGTGGCTCTTGATGCACTGACTCCAGCCTCAGTCCGCTCCTTGTGAAAGTCCCCAACAGTTTTGAATGGCCTTTTCCTGACAAACCTCTCCATGCTGCGGTCATCCCTGCTGCTTGTGCACCTTTTTCTTCCACACTTTTCCCTTCCACATAACTTTCTAATAACGTGCTTGGATACAGCACTTTGGGAACATCCAACTTCTTTTGCATTTTCCCTTTGAGGCTTTCCCTCCTTTATGGAGGGTGTCAATGATGGTTTTCTGCACAACTGTCAGGTCAGCAGTCTTTCCCATGATTGTGATTCCTGCTGAACCAGACTAAGAGACCATTTAAAGGCTCAGTGACCCTTTGCAGGTGTTATGGCTTAATTAGCTGATTAGAGTGGGACACTTTGAGCCTAGAATATTGCACCTTTTAACAATATTCTAATTGTCTGAGATTATGTCTTTCAGCTCATGAAAACCCCAAATCCACAATCATCACAATTATGACATCGTGGCTTGAACTATCTTGCTTTGCATGTAATGAGTCTATCTCATATATTAGTTTCACCTTTTAAGTTGCATTAGTGAAATGAACTTTTGCACGATATTCAAATTTTTCGAGTTTCACTTGTAGATCTTTAGTTAGACCTCCTATTAGAATAGTTTCCAGTTCTGGAGACCTCGCTTACAAAAATATATTGATAAGCTGGAACGAGCCCAGTAACGGGCAACAAAAATGGTAAAAGGTCTGAGGGATAAAACATATTAGGAGAGACTTCAGAATCTTAATATGTACAGTCTGGAGGAAAGAAGGGAAAGGGGAGACATGATTGATTGAAACCTTTAAGGATAGGTTCACTTTTGGAAACCTGTTACATGTTTCACCCCATTGTAACATGTTACCACTCCTGCAGCTCTCCCCCTGATCCCCCACCCTTCCTGTGACAGTGGGCCAGGGATCTTCTCCCTGCATCCACTGTAACAAATTGAAAAGATTGCAGCTGTGGCTCCACCCACACGTCTGCATCATTAATTCACATGAGTTTTATGAATGAATGCATTTGTGGATGACAGCTTGTAGTTCTAAGCAAACTGCAAAGGCACTGGGGAGAACTCTTGTTGTCAATTTAGCATCCTGGACTAAAGTAACTGCCTGCCCGTATTGGAGGTATGGGCAGACCGCTATACTGACACTCTTCAGGAGCCTGACATTGCACACGCCATCAGTAGATCTGCTGATCATGGGTGCAATGCTTTACAGACTACAAAGAAACAAAATAGCAAGAGGAAAGTTCAAAACTAATCTTAGTATTTTACCAAAAGGGTAGTTGATGCTTAGAACAGATTTCCAGCAGAGGTAGTGAATCATTCGCCATTAAATTAATTCAAAATTGCGTAGGACAAACATAGATCTATACTCCGTAAAAAAGGGACAGACTCACTGGACCATTTTTTTTTTTTTTGCCATCACTCTTCCATGCTTTTAATGATATAGACCATTACTGAATTTCAGTCATCAAATTGTATACTGTTAAGGATCTCCGTACAGCTGCTGGCCCCCCAGAGCCTGAGGCATTGCCTGTAGTGTGACCAGTCTGCATTGGACCCTGCGTGTACAGAACCCTGCACACTAATAACTGACCAGGTGTTTCTGCTAGGGTGCTGTACAGGTTCAAAGCTGGAACCCCAATAAGGGGCATCGAGTCTGAGTGTTTTATGAGACATTAACAACAAAGGCCTGGGGAATGCCCAGGAAAAAACCAAGCATACTTACCGACCAGCTAGCTGACAACCAATTAACCTGTCTAACAGTATGCGTTAAAAACAGGGGTTTGTCCGCACGCATTTGCAAACGCATGCGTGAGCCACAGAGCCACGCCAAGGCCCCCTGGAATCTGTGGTCCTACACTAACTGTGAGTGTCCCCACAATGGAGGCACATGCTGTCTGATGGTTAGATGAGGACAGGTGGACTGAAGGGGAGCCACCCCTCCTTAAAGGTACAGGAGCACACCAAACACCCAGCATAGCACAATTGGAAGGCTAAAGCAGATGACAACAAAGGCCTGGGGTATGCCCAGGAAAAAACCAAGCATACTTACCGACCAGCTAGCTGACAACCAATGCTTTAGCCTTCCGCTTTGGAAGGCTAAAGCATTGGTTGTCAGCTAGCTGGTCGGTAAGTAGCTTGGTCTTCTTTCCTGGGCATACCCCAGGCCTTTGTTGTCATCTGCTTTAGCCTTCCAATTGTGCTATGCTGGGTGTTTGGTGTGCTCCTGTACCTTTAAGGAGGGGTGGCTCCCCTTCAGTCCACCTGTCCTTATCTAACCATCAGAATGCATGTGCCTCCATTGTGGGGACACTCACAGTTAGTGTAGGACCACAGATTCCAGGGGGCCTTGGCGTGGCTCTGTGGCTCACGCATGCGTTTGCAAATGCGTGCGGACAAACCCCTGTTTTTAACGCATACTGTTAGACAGGTTAATTGGTTGTCAGCTAGCTGGTCGGTAAGTATGCTAGGTTTTTTCCTGGGCATTCCCCAGGCTTTTGTTATCTGCTTTAGCCTTCCAATGCTGTTTACTGTTATGGCCAGCTATAGATGAGGGCGGTGGACATGGTTTTGTTTTGAGACATTGCCTGCCATGATGGGTGAAGATTGGATCCTGGTTGAGAATGGTAAGTGCTCGGCTAGCCGTCTGATGCCCATAGATGACCACTGCCCTTACTGAAGGGTCTCCTAGCTGTCTGGGTTTTGGTGTTTCTCCCTTGGATGCTGCCTGTGTCTTGTGCTTATTACACTAGAGGGCAGTAAAGAGCTTGCTGTCTTGCCTCACACATTTTTACTTTTGGGTGTATGTGGCACTATGGCTGAGCACTATGAGGGACAGAGCGGGAATGTATGTTTCCGCCCACCTTATTCACTGTTCCAGGCTCTGCAGCCTGTGATTTGGTGCACATGTGGGTGGCCCCCACAAGACTTCATGACTGTGGCCATATTGTTGATATAAGCCAGACAGTGAAGACATGTGCTGTGGCAAGGGAGGATAGAGTCGGAAGCGCTAGCACTTGTGGGAGGCATCATTAGAGACACAGGGCAAGCTCCCCAGCTTCTGGGATAGTATCGCAGGTCACATAGGCACACCTGTTGGTGGGCAGTTGAGTTGTGTCCTATATATACACTGTTGTGTTTGCACAGTGCCGTCCTCAGCTGATTGGAACTGCTATTTAGCACGGGTCCCATTTTTCTTATCAGAAGACCATATGTCATCTAAACAGTGGAGAGGTGGTAGCATCGGGGGAAGGCTCACATGAACCTCCTTAATGTTAGGAAGACTCTAGGCGTAGACTCCGGTGCAATTTTCTGTCAATGTCCAGGGTCTCAATCCGCTCAGAACCCCTTCCCTTATCAGGTATTTTAGCAGCCTCCAGGACACCTGCATATGTATACAAGGAGGATTTGTCATCTGCTTTGGTGGGAATACAGCAGCAGCTCTTTGGGATACTTGCCGCTGTGAGATGAGATGGTTGAAAACTGAGGCATTCTCCCCCCCCCCTTTCTTTTTGGTTGGAGGAGGAGTTGGTGAATGATGATGGGGAAGCAGAAGCCGCCTCTTCTGAAGATTCTGCACTCGTGGAATCCCAGCGTCAGATTTCAACTCAGACCTTGAAAGGCTTTGTGAGTTTTCTTGCTGAGATGTTGCCCACTTCCTGATTCTCTGAAGGTACCACCCATGGGATCATGGCGGCTGCCACAAGATCCCCAGTCATTTTCTTTACACCCTCTATCTTGAAGGAGGTTGTGTATGCAGATTTTACACAAATTGATAAGGTGTTCGCTCTTCCAAAGTGATTCGCTCAGCTATACAGTATGGAGGAGTTCACTTAAGCAGCGTATGCCCTTGGTGGATGCAGCAGTCTTATTCCAATAAAAGCCTTACATACGCAGTTGATGTCCCAGTCTTTAAAGATGCAGCTGAGTTTCTGGAAACTTTGTCTGGAAACTTTGGTCAAGGTATCTTTCACCTTGGTATGTGAAGTAGAATAACCAAGTATCGAACCAGGCAGGACTTCAGCAATGCAGGTTTATTAACAGCTGGTAACATACAGGCTTATGTTCAAAGTATTACAAGATACAGGTCTAATTTTATACAGTTTCTTACAATGCAAGCATATTAGATGTAGGTATTCTTATCCTCTAAACCAAATTGAAACAATTGTGAATTGTTCTCACCCTGAACCAGAATGGGTCTTTTCTGACAATTCTTGGAAACCCGTTACCTGATGGGGACCAGTCGGTCGACCGGGGAGGTGGGGCACCTTTTTGGATGGGTAAATCCGATGTAAATAGGATACTAAGGTTGTAAGAGGGTGTATGGTATTCTACCCATGTAATTTTATATTTTGTATCCGTGTACTTTTAATATGATAAAATAAAGAATAATAAAAAAAAAAAAGTACTTGTCATGAAGCAGAGGTCATTTAAAGTTCAACACTTAAAAATGAACATGTTTTTTATATAATATAATAACATAGTGTTCCTTAAGGATTTAATAACTATTGCTTTACTATTGAATAATAATATTGATAAGACCACTACTATATTATAATAATAATATGACTAATAATTATGAATAATTATATTATCAATAAAACATATGCAAATCAATATGAAATGATATGAAATACATTGGCTAATATGAGATTCTACAACATCTGGGGCTGCATTATAGCCAGAATTTTCAGCTATTGGTGTCTTCCAGAGCCTTAAGGTTGGAGTAAGACGTCTGTCAAGGAGGTTAGACTCCATAGGCAGTGAGACTGAGCTAGGCGAGGAGTGGGCAGATTTCCCTCGGGCTTTGTTTTTGCCATGGGTGCCTTTTAAAGGAGTCCGTTCAGCAAATTCTTGAACTGGCGAATGCTTCTCCAAAGATAGGGGAGAAACAGCTTCCCCGCCCCCTATCTTGGAAGGTATCTACGACTGATGCCAACTTGACAGGATGGGGGAGTTCTGGATCCCCTTTCGGTGCAGGGAACTTTGGTCTCCGTAGGAGAGGTCTCTGTCTATCAATGTTCTAGAATTACAGGCGATCCACCTAGTTCTCCTGCATTGGTCAATTTAACTGCAGGGTCTCGCGGTGAGGGTTAAGTTGGCCAGTGCCACGGCTGTGGCATGTCAAAGTCAAGGGGGCTTTAGGAGCCCAGTAGGATGTGGACCTAATCGTGTCATAGAGCTTCATGTCCTTGCTCTGTTTTGTAGTTCACATTGCAGGAGTGGAAAATTGGCAGGCGGACTTCCTCAGGCGTTGGCAGTTGTCGCTGGGGGAGTGGTGTGGGGACAAGTTCATGTCAAGGACCAGAGATCCTCAAGCATTTGCTGCAGGTGCCCTGGTGACATCTTCAGACCAGTTCTTCCTGATTTCTGCCTTTCATACATCTCCCACGGCTGCTCTGCAGGATTTAGGTGGAGGGAATGCCGGTTATTCTGGCTGCACCAGTCATCAACTCCAGCCAGACTGGCTGCACCAGTCATCAACTTTTGCAGCCAATTTGCTGTAGTGCTGATCAGTGTATACTGACAGCAGAGGAGGATGGGGGAATCTATTGGGGTGTTTTTGATCAGCCATTAGCAATACATCTATGACCATCTTAAGGAATGATCCTGTGATGTACGATAGAGAAAACTGGATTTTTCGCTTGCCTGTAAAATCCATTTGAGTATATTACGGGCAAAGAGATCCCTCCCTCTATTTTGGGATGTGTGGCTTGCTACAAAACGGAGGTACTTCCTGTATGGGAGGGGGGTAATCTAGGAGAGGACTTCTTGTCTTTTTAGTCAGTGTCCAATCACCTGTAGGTGGCGCATAACCCTGTGGGTAAGTAATAGCGCTGATGTAATCCAAGAAATAGATTTTCTATGTAAATCAAAAATTCTGTTTTTCAAACATGTTTTTCTTGCATAAGGGTGCCCATCCTAAGTTTCAAACCCCCTCTTCAGTCACTGTCTGGAGCTGCATCTCTGGTCCCTGTTTCTCCAGCTGGAAGTTGGGAGCCCTTGGTTGCATGCCAAGATAATTTATTGTGTGTTTCGGCTAAAAGAAAAGATTTAAGCCCACAACAGTGCAGTTACACTGACGAAATATGTAATTATTCGTAGTAGTTGCGCTTGAATATCTACAGTAAGAGACCAACATGAATATGAGAACTGCTTGGTCACTGACGAACCCGTGTTAATTTAAACTCTTCCATATCTCTCTGCGTTCAGGGCTTGCTTAAACTCTTAATCTCTCCTCTGCATTAATTATTAAAACTGTGCAAATTAAGGTATGGTAGTTATGAATTTATTAAACTTTTTTTTGAAAAGAAAGCTTACATCGTAATAAGAAATGCATATCTGTTGACATAATGAAAGTGCTTCCAGGTAACTACTGTAGGAGACCGTACATCTACTAAAAATTCTGGAACAAGTGTTAGCTAATCGTCCCCTGCTGTGGATTTTTTTTTTCCCAAATAACATTTTATTCAATATATCTGCAGTACACATGAAACGAAGGATAAGCAGTGTACAGTATACATGCGCTCTCTTATGAAAGACAAAAAAAAAGGAACAAGTCCAAACCAGCATAAGAGTTCTTATCAACAATCTATGTTCTTCACAGGTCACAATCAACTAAACCGCTGTTTGCTAGTTTGGAGATGAGGAACCTGTATCCAGATAGCATATAGTCACATGTGGCTGTGTTTGCAGAGGAACGAGAGTCACAAGAATACTCTCAGAGATAGAGGTAAGGGGAGAGAAAGAGAAAGAAGAGGTAAAGAGAGATCATCACCAAGGTGGCCCAGCGTATCCGATCAGATCCGGTCCTCCCGGAGGTTCCAAGGATTCCATACTATATCGTGGGCCTCCAGCCTGTCCTGCATCCTGGCGATCATCTTCTCCATTAGCTCCACATCTTTGATTCTAGCGTGTGGGGCGCCAGGGGTAGGGGGGTGTTTCTTTTTCCAGTTTAGGGCGATAAGACAGCGTGCTGCTGTTAAGATATGTCGAGAGTTTTTTTTGGGCTGCGGATAATTGTGGGTGGGGTATATCTAGCAGAAAAGATTTGGGGGTCAGGGGAAATTGTGTGTCCAGGAGGTGGGTTAGCAGCTGTTGGACGTCCTTCCAAAAGGGTACAATCAGTGGACAGTTCCAGTAAATATGGAAAAGTGTGCCTTTGTCCGATTGGCAATGCCAACAGCTGGAGGTTGAGGGGTAGATGGCGTGAAGGACATCAGGGGTCATATACCAAAAAAAATTGTATTTTGTACGCATTTTCTTTTATATAAGGTGCACAGGGATCTCTTGGCTGCCTGTGACCACATCACCCGCCACTGTTCCATGGGAATTTCCTCATCAAGGGCTTTTTCCCATTTGAGCATATTTGTAGATGTCTAATATTAAACCCTTCTGGGCCGTGCCCGCTAGGATTAGATTTTCAAAAGGAGATGGAGGGGAAAATTTGTAGGTCGCGTGAAATGGTCAGGGCAAAGTTGCGTATTTGTAAGTAGCTATAAAACGCCTGGCGAGGTAGGTCAAATTTGGCCTGGAGATCGGCATAGGGCCGTAGCCTACGTGACCTGGGATCTACCCGAAATGGAAAAGGTTTCGCGATGCCCATGGGTAAGACATTTGGTGAGTTAGACTGTCTGGGACCTTGGGATTACAGACATATGAGGTTAGGAGCGATCTTTCAGATGAGTGTCGCAGCTGAGACATAGAACCCAATAAACGTTCAGGGGGGGCCTCTGCACTCGCACTCCAGAGCAAACTATTAGGGTGGGTTGGGGCCAGCCATATTTTTTCAATTTCTGACCACCTGTTGTAGGATCTTTGGGTGAACCATGAAGCGACTGCGCGGTAATAATTAAGGTTAGGGAATGCAAGGCCCCTGTCCAGGCGTGATGCCGTCATTGCTGATTGGGGTATTCTATGACGTTCGTGACTCCATGTGAATTTAAGTAGATCTGCTTGTAATCTTCTTTGATGATCATAAGGTACGGGAATAGGTAATGTTTGAAAGAGGTAGAGAAGTTTTGGGAGGATCGTCATCTTTACCGAGGCAATCCTGCCTAGGAGGAAGATATGGTGTTTCTGCCATTGCAGGAGTAGAGTCCTTATCGAGCTAAAGAGGGGGGGGGGGGAGTTCGCCTGGTAAAGTTTGGGGTGATATGTATCCCTAAGTATTTCAGGGAGGCGGATTTCCAGTTGTAAGAGAAGTTGGATTGCAGGTTTTGCGACTTCTGGAGTAGGAATGTTAATTGGGAGGGCCTCTGATTTAGAAGTGTTAGTTTTATAACCTGAGAGGGCGCAGTAGCGGTCAAGTTTTTGTGCAGATTAGGGAGAGAAATTCTAGGCTGGGTCAGGGGTCAGGGTAAGGATAATGTCATCCGCAAATAGCGAAATCTTAAATTCCTTACCTCTGACCGGTATTCCTCTTATAGCTGGGTTTTGTCGAATAGATGCTGCTAGGGGTTCTACGCACAGGGCAAATAGTAAGGGCGACAGACAACCCTGTCGGTACCATTAGAAACAGAAAATGGAGGGGAGATTGCAAAGGAGGAGGGGTTGGAGTAGAGGTGGCGTATTGCCTGCATAAATGGTCCTCCGAACCCAATGTGCCGTAGGGTGGCAAACAGGAAAGGCCAGCCCAACCTGTCAAAGGCTTTTTCGGCGTTCCAAGCTAAGAAGAAAAGGAGGGCGAGCCTTCCCTATTCGCTACATGAACTAAGTCGATCACCTTCCTGGTATTATCCCCTGCTTGCCGGAGAGGAACAAAGCCCACTTGATCCTTGTGGATAAGGGAGGGGAGGACCATATTCAATCATACAGAAAGCAGTTTTGTGAAAATGTTTAGGTCCGAGTTTAATAGCGCAATGGGCCTATAGTTGGCACAAAGGATGGGATCTTAGTCTGGTTTGGGGATTAGGGTGATAAAGGAATGCTGCATGTCCGACGGGATGGGGGAGTCTTGTAGGAAGGCATTAAAGAGTTTGCACATGTAAGGGAGTAGGAGGGGGGTGAGGGATTTATAGTATTCATAGGGCAGTCCATCCGGGCCTGGGGATTTATGGGCAGGTAAGGATTTGATGGTTAGTTCAATTTCTTCTTCCGTAATTGGCGCGTTTAGGGATGTCAGATCTGACTTCTGGATCTGGGGGATGCCACTCTCTACGAGGTGCTGTTGCATACGTTGGGAGATGTCTAGGGATAGGGGATCGCTAGGAATATCAGGTTTATTGTAGAGTTCTGTATAGAATTCTGCAAATGTGTTAGCAATATATTTAGGGTGAGATAGAACGTTATTGAGTTTATTCATAATCTGATGGGGAGTGGACAAATGGGAGCTGTCTCGCAGTTTCCGCGCTAAGAGGGAGTGGGCTTTGTTACCCTTTTCGTAGTATGCCTGTTTTATCCTGAGTGCCTTCTCTACCCAGCCGAGTGCCAGGTCGTTTAGTGTCATACGTAGGTTTGATTATTTTTAGGAGCTTCAGGGTTGGGGACGTTTGTAGTTGATGATCTAGCACTCTGAGCTCTTTTTCAGTGCTCAGCTTTGTAGCGGTGGCATCCTTCTTCATACCAGAAGTGCCATACACCTACCGTGGATAACGGCTTTATGGGCTTCCCAAAGTGTGGAGAGGGAAATGTCAGGTGTGTTGTTTTCTGCAAAATAGTGTTTAAGTGGAGACTAGTTCTGATTTTGAGGGGAGGTGCTGTAGGAGAAAGGTGTTTAGTCTCCAATTGCAGGGTCTGATAATAGGGGAGCCTAAGTCCAGGGCGATTGAGATTGGGGCATGGTCCGACCAGGAGATTGGGAGAATTTGTGCTCTAAGTGTTATTCGGAGTGTGGGGTTATTGACGAAGAGATAATCAATGCGAGAGTGCGTCTGATGGGGGCTGAGTAAAACGTGTACTGCCGGTCCCCTGGGTGAAGAGCTCGCCAGGCATCAAAGAGCGCATATCGTCTAGTGAGTTGGCGGAAGAGCTTCGAGTCCCTGAGGGCTCTAGCCGAAGATGCCCGGGGAGTCGCCACAAGGCGGTCCGAGGTTGCCAAGTGGGCCAGATTGAAATCCCCTCCCACCACCAGATGGCTGTGTTCAGATTTAAAAAGGCGAGTCAGTACTCTAGAAAGGAATCTATGTTGTTGGGCGTTTGGAGCGTATAAGGTGCAGAGGGTAATTCTTTGGGTTTGCCACGTTCTCTTGAGGATAAGGAAGCTGCCAGGGGGGTCGCTATAATGGTCTAGGTAGGTGAAGGGGGCACCGTGTTTATTAAGGATAGCTACTCCTGCCCGTTTATGAGGACCTGAGGAATGATGTACTTGGGGAAAGTGTCTGGAGGCGAATGCGAAGGACTCCCCTCCCCCTTGTCAAAGTGCGTCTCTTGGATGAAAATAATATCTGCACCTGATTGCCTGAATTCCCTTAGTGCCAAGTGTCTTTTCTTATTGGAGTTTAAACCGTGAACGTTCAAGGATAAAATCTTAGCCATGGTGTCATGTCGGGAGGGGGGGGGGGGTCTTACCTGATGTCGAGAGTCGGTGGCGACCGCCAGGAGCCAGGTGTGCATTATCCCCGGGGGAAGACCAGATGGATTCTTCCAATGCTGCTGACAAAGAGAGAAGAAGAGAGGGGAGTTGGAGAAGAGAAAAAAACAGTACTCAATAAACAGTGAAACATCAAAACACATAGCGTTGATCGAACTTGTGGGGGTGAAATACCCAGGTCTAAACGGATTCCCAGGGAGCCACCCAACTTGAGGCCCGAAGGCCGGGTCAGGCGGCTGCAGGGGAGTCCAATCCCAGTCATATGGGACTGTAAATGTAAAACTCTGTGAACTGTGGTAGTATAACCAGGGGGGGCGTGCAGGCAGGGAGGTGCCTGCTCTCTCGGGTCTCCTAGAAGACCAGCCCTTACTGAAAAAACTGGGGAATAAAAAACTGGGGGTACCGGGGGGACTAGTAGCTAGGGGATGTCCAGGGACTAGTTAGCAAGTCGGCAGGAAGCCAAACGCTTCTTCTGTAATCAGAAAAGGGATGGTTCGGCCATTTCTATGTTTGGCGCTTTTCTGGGACGCATCTCTGTTCCGTGGTCTTTGTCGCGGGGGACTTTCTGCCAAACTGTGGGCGATGGGGGTGGCGTAGCCACGAGATCCCATTCCGGCAGTTGGGGAGTATGAACTCCCAGTTCTTCTTCACAAAAAGCATGCAAGTCCTCCGGGTATCTCAAAATAGCGGATTTGCCTTGATGCTTGGCTGTAAGGCTAAAGGGGAATCCCAAACGGTAGGGGATATTTTCGTCTTGCAGAATGTGTAGCAGAGGTTGGAGGAGTCTATGCTTTTGCAGGGTGATCCAGGAGAGATCAGGGAAAAGTTGCACTTGGGAGTCTTTAAAGGTCACTTTGCGGGCCAGGCGGGCTTGCCGCATTATATCCTCTTTCAGGGGAAACTAGTTAATCTTGCAGATGTCTCTGGGTTTTGGAGAGGCGTTCTTAGGGCGGAGGGCTCGATGAGCTCTGTCCATTTCAATGTTCTTAGTGGCGGGTTCCCCTAAAAGGTTGTTGAACACGTCTTGTAGGATGATTTGTATGTCCTCGGGGCCTTCAGCTTCTGGGATACCTCTTACTCTGTTGTTCCTGCGCGCCCCCTATTATCTAGATCTTCTATGTGTCATTGCATGTCCCGTAGCATGGTATGGTGATCAGATCCCTGTAGTTGGACCCTATGCACTGCAAGTTTAATTTCTTGAATATCCTCCTCGGCCATTTCCACCCTGCCCGCTAGGTGTTTGAGGCCTGATTGAAGCAGTTGTATTTCCGAACGGCACATGGACTTCACATCCTCGACTAATTGCTTAAAGTCCTCTTTGGTGGGGATTGCTTGCAGATATGACTGCCATTGTGGGTGTAGGGGATAGGCCTGGGCTGCCAATGGTTCCTGCTGTGGTAGGTTCAAGCGAGGCAGTAGAGGCTGGGGGTGCAGGGCATCCTCTCTTTGGACCGAGTGAGTGGGTCTGGGTGGCGAATCCCATGTCCCCTCCCATGAGGGCACTTGTGGTGGTGGTGGTGGGGTTCCCCTCGGTCCCGCTCTGCGAGGGGGTTGAGTGTCTGGGCACATTTTTGTGCGTGTGAGATGAGTGGGTTGTCCCGGTCCTGAAGGGGACCAAGGGCCTGTGGGAGTGAGAGTCTTTGGGCCTTGGGGGGAGGTGGTTCGATGACTGTATAGCTGGTAGCTCTTTGAGACCCCCCAGGGTCTTGAAGTATCCAGCCCGATGGGCGTCCAGGGTCTGGTAGGGCTGGAAAGTCTGCGGAGAGATCCAAGGACGTAGGGGATCCTGGATCTGTGGCAAGGTTGCAGGGGTCTGAGGCTGTCCTCAGCAGACTAGGGAATGTGCCCGAGCACTGCGTGTATTGCGGGGGGGACTCGGGATGGCAGGGTTCAGGCCTAGGTGCGCGGCCTCCTGGGTAGTATGTCCATGTGCTGCGGGAGGGGGGGGTCCCGGCATGGTAGGCTGCAGGCCCGATTGTGGAGCCTCCAGGTGTGCAGAGATGTGTGGGTGAGTCTTCACTCCAGGGATTAAGGCCTCTTGCTGCAGGGAGGAGGGGGCCGGCATGACAGGCTTCAGGCCTAGCTGTGAGGCCTTCTGGTGTGCAGGGCTATGCGCAAGACTCACCGCACCAGAGGTAGGGGGGTCCGCGGAGTCCCTCTGAGTGGTCCTCAGGGCCTTGCCGCTGGGTGTGTGGCGGCAGTGGAGCCGGAGATGGGGTCCGGGATGGAGGAGCATCGGCGTCCAACGCCATCTTGGACGCTCCGCCGAGCGGCTGGTCAGTCGGCGGAAAGAAGGACCCGAGGTCCGTGGTGGGTCCAGGTGGGGGTAGAGATGATCCCCGGGCTGTGGATGAGTGGGTGGTCCTGGATCTGCCCATAGGATAGGAATAGATTGTCCCTGAAGGTTAAGCTGCCATCAAGGTCGGCTTCCGGTCACGCCCCCCTGCTGTGGATTTTTAACATACTTGTGCTATACAGCTTAGTGTAGTTTTAATTACTATGCCATCTTGGCACAGACTCTAATGAACACAGCCTTTTTAAAGCCATCTTGATGTGCACTAGGCATCTGGATGTTCACCTAAACATACAATCCCTAAGATGCCCAGTTATGCTGAGGTGTGCGTGCCTACCCACAACCACAGAACCTTGATCGGGTGCACACGTACTGTATATTCAAGGTTAAATTTTTGCTGTGAAATATTATTGTGCAACAGTTGTGCAGTCATTTCTTTCATCTGACGAGTGTTAATTAGGCCATACATGGATCGAAATTCTGTCAGTTCAGCAGGGACCAGCCGAATTTTGATTCACGTATGTGCAAGGTGGTTGTATGGAAATCAATCTTCCAATACTGTACAATAACCCTGTTGTGTTTTTTTCCTGGGAAGTCTTCCCACTGTCAAAATATAATAACTCAGCAAAAGGGATTTCCCCCATCCACATCGAATGTGTAGATGGGGGAATCCTGTTTTTCTTTTTTTTTTTTTTTTTTTTTTTTTTTTGCGATTTATGTATGGGCTGCCTTAGTTCTTTGGCACTTGGTTGTATGTCCAGTAGTGTAGCTCACTTGTCAGGGTAATGTTCTGTCACATCCCATAGCTAGAAAACCCTGGTGTTTTATATGCAAGCCAACTTTTGTATCCATCATAGTGGTGCATACTATATGAGCATAAAGTTAAGAATTTTAGTCTTGGAATATGATTTGATAAATATGTTTTACAGGTTTGTTTGTTTGTTTTTTTGTACAATTAATGTTATGAATTACAAGTAAAATGGTAGATGCTACATTAGTTGTTGGCACTTGAGGGAAGATGATCAGGCATTCTCCAGAGTTAGACTATGGATTAGCCAATAAATCGCTTTATTCAGAATTGTCCATCCCCTATTTGAAGTTTTACATAAGTAAAACATTTCTTTTGGTAACAAGGTTTTATATAGTATGTAGGGGTCATATGTAATATATATTTAGTTGTAGGTATAACGGATGATACCTCCGTAGCAAGGCATGCTAAACAGTACAAAAGATGTGTCCATCAGGGCTTGACCCCTGTTGACTTTTGAGTACTTTGATTATATACTTGTCAAATGTTCTTGCTTAACATATCTTGGATTGCTTGAACACTAAGGCAGACTACAGACAACATCATCTGCACACTAATATATGTGTACAGCAGTCCTTTGTACAGGAAGCAGGATGGCAGCCCAGGATGCTGGAATATTAAAGTGGTTCTAAAGGCAGAAGTTTTTTTTTACCTTGATGCATACCATCCAATCCTTCTGTATGCAGCTAACCTCCCTCAATAGTTACCTGAGCCCGATCTTGATTCAGTGCTGTGCTCGAGAGCAGCGTTTCTCTGTTCTCTCCTCACTGGACAGCGAGGCAGCAGCGGAAGCCATTGACTCCTGCTGCTGTCAATCGCAACCAGTAAGCAGAGAGTGAGGGGCGGGACTGAACCGCGCTCTGCGTTAATGGGCACAGAGTGCAGCTCAGAATCGAGCACTCATGAGTGCCACCATATCAAGCAGCTTGCTATGGGGCACTTGGCAATAGGGTGGAGCCTAGAGCTTCGACAGGGGACCCCAGGAGAGCAGGAATCAGGGCTTTTCTGTGCAAAACCATTGCACAGAGCAGGTAAGTATAACATATTTGTTTTAAAAAAAATAGATTTACAATCACCTTAACAACTTAAGGACCACCTAACGCCGATATACGTCGGCAGAATGGCACGGCTGGGCATGAGCACGTACAGGTACGTCCCCTTTAAGAGCCCAGCCGCGAGTCGCATGCGCGCTGCCAGCGGCGCACTCGCGACCTGGACCAGAGCTCCGTGACCGCACCCGCGGACTCGATCGCCGCCGGTGTCCCGCGATCGGGTCACAGAGCTGAAGAACGGGGAGAGGTAAGTGTAAACAAACCTTTCCCCGTTCCTCCTAGTGAGAGTGTCACTGATCATCTGTTCCCTGTCACAGGGAACGACGATCAGTGGCGTCACACGCCAAGCCACGCCCCACAAAGGTCCCCAAAATGTGTCAAAAGTGTCCGATCTGTCTGCCGCAATATTGCAGTCACAATGAAAATCGCAGATCGTCGCCATTACTAGTAAAAAAAAAAAAAAAAAAAAATACTATAAATCTATCCCCTATTTTGTAGACGCTATAACTTTTGTGCAAACCAATCAATACACGCTTATTGCGATTTTTTTTTATTTTTTTATTTTTTTTATTTTTAATTTTTTTTACCAAAAATATGTAGAAGAATACGTATCGGCCTAAACTGAGGAAAATTTTAACCACTTCCTCACTGGGCACTTAAACCCCCTTCGTACCCAGACCAATTTTCAGCTTACAGCGCTGACGCACTTTGAATGACAATTGCGCGGTCATACAACACTGTACCCAAATTATATTTTTTTTCCCACAAATAGAGCTTTCTTTTGGTGGTATTTGATCACCTCTGCGGAGAAAATTTTGAAAAAAAACACTTTTTTTACTTTTGTTATAATATCCCAATTTAAAAAAATAAAAATAAATTTTTTCTCAGTTTAGGCAGATACGTATTCTTCTATTTATTTTTGGTAAAAAAAATCGCAATAAGCGTATAGTGATTGGTTTGCACAAAAGTTATAGCGCCTACAAAATAGGGGATAGAATTGACATTTTTATTATATATTTTTTTTTTACTAGTAATGGCGGCGATCTGCGATTTTTGTCAGGCCTGCGATATTGCAGCGGACATATCGGACACTTTTGTCACTATTTTGGGACCATTCACATTTATACAGTGAACAGTGCTATAAAAATGCACTGATTACTGTATAAATGTGACTGACAGGGAAGGGGTTAACACTAGGGGTTAAATATGGGGTTAAATGTGTTCACTATTAGTGTTTCTTACTGTGTGGGGGAGGGGACTGACTGGGGGAGGTGACTGATCTGTGTCCCTATGTACAAGGGACACGGCATTGGTCTCCTCTCTCCCTGACAGGACATGGATCTCTGTGTTTACACACAGAGATCCACGTCCTGCCTCAGTAAAAGCCGATCGCATGTACACGGCGGACATCGCGGCCGCCAGGCACGCGCATCGGCATCACGTGATGCGGCATGCACAGCTGTTCCCTGCCGCGTGCCGGGATGTAAACAAACCAGAACGTCCTGGGGATGTCCACCTGGCACTTGAGAGCCGCGCTGCAGCCGACTTTCGGCTATAGCGCGGGTCTTAAGTGGTTAATTGAAAAAAAAAAGGATATTTATTCTAGCAAAAAGTAAAAAATATTGTATTTTTTTTCAAACTGGACGCTCTTCTTTTGTTTATAGCGCGAAAAATAAAAACGGAAGAGGTGATCAAATACCACCAAAAGAAAGCTCTATTTATGGGAAAAAAAGGACGCAAATTTTGTTTAGGAGCCACGTCGCACGACCGCGCAATTGTCATTCAAAGTGGGACAGCGCTGAAAGCTGAAAAATGGCTTGGGCAGGAAGGGGGTTTTCATGCCCGGTAGGGAAGTGGTTAAAGTACCTACAGGTGAGCCTTTATCATAGGCTTATCTGTAGGTAAAACATAAACAAATGGCCTTCAGGCCCGGTTCACACAGGGGCGGCACGACTTCAGGGGCGACCTCGGCGGCGCGATCTCAAGACGAGTTGAGACGCCGCCGAGGCGATTTGCATAA